>JAVHZZ010000001.1:503889009-503924009 GCA_036250195.1 Mixophyes australis
AATCCCATTAATTTCAGGTCATGTGATCACACATTGTACAATGATCATGCACATAGCTTCTTATGCAGGGGCAGAGGTGGACCATACATCAGCCTACAGCACTCTAACACCTTTATATGGTGATAAATGGAGGGAGTGTGAGGGGGCCCAACCAATATCTGCCCAGGGATCTTAGTCCGTCGCTGTGGCTGGAGCACACACATATACTCGAGAAGATGGCTCCTAGCACTGAATCTACCTGCAGACACGTATATGGGTAAATGTACAGAATACATAAGATGTGTGTAATGTGTAGGCGACATCGTTAAATAGAAAGCAGATTACAGAACGTTGTTTGTATAATAAGCTGTGACCAGAGATTAATTATCCCTCTGCTTATGCAGAAACACAGAACACACTTTCATGGGGCAGCTAATTGTGTCCAATTGATACATAAATACTATTGAATATTAAACCCATAGGTAGTGTAACATAACTGGCAATAATCCTGCAGAACTGTCTTCTGAACCTGAGATTTTTCTTCATACTGTCCAACTTGGTGAGTACATTGATAGTTGACTAAGGACTGGTATCGTGTAACACTGCTGTTATTCCATCTTGTAGGAGGAAGGTCGGGACTCCTAGCACATGAGAGAGGACTGGGTCATGTAATCTGTGCTCCCCACATGTTGAGGTCTTATCATTGGCACACATACAAAATATTTCAGAAAAGACCGTGCTCCATGATCTCTGCAATGTTGAGAACATCCAATACAACCATGCACACTTTTTATACCTGTATTGCACAATAAGAGCATATATCCCATATATTTTATCATTTACCCCATTCAACTCGGGTCTTCTGCAGCCGCATTAAATAAAATTACAGATTCCACAGGCGCAGTATAGATTTAGGGTCTAATCTGTAGGTCACAGGATTACAGCAATATTGAAGAAGTTGTCAAGCAGGGTCTTGAAGCAGAGAGTGATGTTTATTTCGCTCAAGGTTGCTTTTATCAGACCCAGACCAATCCAGGGTGCCAGACAATGCACTAAAAAGAGCCCTTGTAATTCACAGCAAAAAGCAAGCTCATCAAGGAATTCACAAAAATGTATAATATAGTTATCAAGGCTTGCCTTGTTAAAGCGAGTTAGCGAAACGCGCCTCGGTGTTCGCCTTGCTGTGTCCACTAAATAATAATACTTATACTGCTGAAACAATGAATATTTAAGAAATTCTTTATGGAGGGATAATTGGAGGTTAGCTATCCTTTGGTGGGATAATCGGAGGGTCACCGATATAATGTCAGTCTAAGGGGACGTCTATAATTTAGACTTAGGAAGGAATCAACTTACATAGTTAAGACTGAGACTCCATTTACAAACACTGATGTCACGATTTTGATTAAAGGCATTAGATATCGTGTAGAAGCACAGTGACCTTTCTAACAAGATATTGCTGAATTAATCATAGGCTACTTTCATTTAGTAATGCAATAAGGGGGATTTATTATTTACTAATGATAAGGACGTGATAGTAGCTTTACAGAATTTTTTTCTGAAATCATATCACTGTGAGAAGACACTATATTAAGGACGAGTAATTGCTACATGTATCTATATATTTAATGACACCGTGTAATTTAGATCCTCCACCAAATTAACAGATTTAATAGGCTATTATGTCTCTGTATTAACATGGTCTTGAATCAACAAGACACATAGTTATCAATAAATTCATTGTATTGATTTTGAAGAAATGAGATTTATAATATAATGAAACCATTTATAATTATATTATCAACTAGATATCAGTGGATTAATTAACAGAACACAGCGAGGCGTGGCGGCTGATCTGCCATTTTAGAATTTAATTTGTTATTTTGCACACTTTATTTCTTTTTTATTTCTCTACTAGTGGTACTAAGGTTTCACCTCAGGGAAAAATATCAATTTTAATTGAAATAATAAAATGTATGTTTTAAATGTAAATCTATAATCAGAGAGTGCCCTCATATTACATCTTCTTCTTCTTCTGCACTTTGCTCTGTATTAGGATCAGGGGGAGTTCCAGCAGAGGTGTCACTAATTCTGGTCAATATTTTTACAGTAGACAAGACCAGATGTCAAAATGTTGTGCTGAGCCTTCTGCATCATCAATGGGTGTCTAAGATTTTTGCTAAGCACACAACAATATATAGCACATGTAGGTAACATTGGCACACAACGGTATATAGCACATGTAGGTAACATTGGCACACAACGGTATATAGCACATGTAGGTAACATTGGCACACAACGGTATATAGCACATGTAGGTAACATTGGCACACAGCGGTATATAGCACATGTAGGTAACATTGGCACACAACAATATATAGCACATGTAGGTAACATTGGCACACAACGGTATATAGCACATGTAGGTAACATTGGCACATGTAGGTAACATTGGCACACAACAGTATATAGCACATGTAGGTAACATTGGCACATGTAGGTAACATTGGCACACAACGGTATATAGCACATGTAGGTAACATTGGCACATGTAGGTAACATTGGCACACAACAATATGTAGCACATGTAGGTAACATTGGCACACAGCGGTATATAGCACATGTAGGTAACATTGGCACACAACAGTATATAGCACATGTAGGTAACATTGGCACACAACGGTATATAGCACATGTAGGTAACATTGGCACACAACGGTATATAGCACATGTAGGTAACATTGGCACATGTAGGTAACATTGGCACACAACGGTATATAGCACATGTAGGTAACATTGGCACATGTAGGTAACATTGGCACACAACAATATGTAGCACATGTAGGTAACATTGGCACACAGCGGTATATAGCACATGTAGGTAACATTGGCACACAACAGTATATAGCACATGTAGGTAACATTGGCACACAACGGTATATAGCACATGTAGGTAACATTGGCACATGTAGGTAACATTGGCACACAGCGGTATATAGCACATGTAGGTAACATTGGCACACAACAATATATAGCACATGTAGGTAACATTGGCACACAACAATATATAGCACATGTAGGTAACATTGGCACACAACAATATGTAGCACATGTAGGTAACATTGGCACACAGCGGTATATAGCACATGTAGGTAACATTGGCACACAACGGTATATAGCACATGTAGGTAACATTGGCACACAACGGTATATAGCACATGTAGGTAACATTGGCACATGTAGGTAACATTGGCACACAACGGTATATAGCACATGTAGGTAACATTGGCACACAACGGTATATAGCACATGTAGGTAACATTGGCACACAACGGTATATAGCACATGTAGGTAACATTGGCACACAACGGTATATAGCACATGTAGGTAACATTGGCACACAACAATATATAGCACATGTAGGTAACATTGGCACACAACGGTATATAGCACATGTAGGTAACATTGGCACATGTAGGTAACATTGGCACACAACGGTATATAGCACATGTAGGTAACATTGGCACACAACGGTATATAGCACATGTAGGTAACATTGGCACACAACGGTATATAGCACATGTAGGTAACATTGGCACACAACAATATGTAGCACATGTAGGTAACATTGGCACACAGCGGTATATAGCACATGTAGGTAACATTGGCACACAGCGGTATATAGCACATGTAGGTAACATTGGCACACAACGGTATATAGCACATGTAGGTAACATTGGCACACAACAATATGTAGCACATGTAGGTAACATTGGCACACAACAATATGTAGCACATGTAGGTAACATTGGCACACAGCGGTATATAGCACATGTAGGTAACATTGGCACACAACGGTATATAGCACATGTAGGTAACATTGGCACACAGCAGTATATAGCACATGTAGGTGACATTGGCACACAACAATATGTAGCACATGTAGGTAACATTGGCACACAACAATATATAGCACATGTAGGTAACATTGGCACACAACGGTATATAGCACATGTAGGTAACATTGGCACACAACGGTATATAGCACATGTAGGTAACATTGGCACACAACGGTATATAGCACATGTAGGTAACATTGGCACACAACAATATGTAGCACATGTAGGTAACATTGGCACACAACAATATGTAGCACATGTAGGTAACATTGGCACACAACGGTATATAGCACATGTAGGTAACATTGGCACACAACGGTATATAGCACATGTAGGTAACATTGGCACACAACGGTATATAGCACATGTAGGTAACATTGGCACACAACGGTATATAGCACATGTAGGTAACATTGGCACACAACGGTATATAGCACATGTAGGTAACATTGGCACACAACGGTATATAGCACATGTAGGTAACATTGGCACACAACGGTATATAGCACATGTAGGTAACATTGGCACACAACGGTATATAGCACATGTAGGTAACATTGGCACACAACAATATATAGCACATGTAGGTAACATTGGCACACAACAATATGTAGCACATGTAGGTAACATTGGCACACAGCGGTATATAGCACATGTAGGTAACATTGGCACACAACGGTATATAGCACATGTAGGTAACATTGGCACACAACGGTATATAGCACATGTAGGTGACATTGGCACACAACGGTAGCTGAAAGGAAAAGTGGTGCAAAATGGAATGGTCTTTGGTCCCTCCCACCCACCCTTATGTTGGATCTTAAAAAGGACATGCACACTTTCACAAACCAAGCACTTCAGCGACAAGGAGTGCCACTTTTGAGGCTGATGTGCTTGGTTTGTTTAGGCTCCCACAAAACAAACTAACAATGGTCTTAAGACACCTAAGGTAACAGTGTTGTTAATGAACTCTACTGTGGCAAGATAATGTTGTCATCAGCCTCATCCTCACCCTCATCAGTGTGTACATCATCCTCACACATTAATTCATCACCGCTGGAATCCACCATTACAGAAGTCTCAATATTTTGATGTATTTGGCGGGAAAGGCCTTCCTTGTGGAAAGTTCATTTTTATGAACATCATCTTTTCCGATCGCTGACAAGGTTCCACACTGGAGGGTGGGAAGCTTAGGTTGTGCAAAGCGAGTTGGTACATGGGTCTCCAAATTCCCTTTTTCTCAGTCATCCAATCTGGGGGACACTGCTACCATGGGGTTGTAGGAGGGACACTTGGTGTTGACACTTAAATAGTTAACTAACTGATGCTGACTCCTCCCCTCTGCGACCCCTGCCAGCCTCAGTTTCATTTAATTGCCCAAGGATTAGGTGCTGCTGTTTGTCTTTCAGGTATAATAGTTTTTTATTTTATTTCTAGTTTCTATCATAAGACCGTGTAGACAGATACAGGTGCTGTGAGTTACCTGTTATCTGTTAGGTCAGCGATCCGGTGGATGAATAAAGACCTTATTTTTGGTTCTAACTGCCCACTCTGACAGGCATGTTATTAGGGTGACAGCAGCCGCTCGTGGCGGCGCAGTCACCGCCACTACTTTGGGACTGGCGCTGCCAACAGGCAGAGATCGCTCAGTCAGGAGGGAGCTGGACACGTGGGAGATACCATGTTCCCCGCTACGACGGAGGGGGAGCCAGGATCTTCGGCTCAAGGGGCCAGTCCATGTCAGTGCCTAACTAGGTCAGACTGCAGAAACGATGGGCAGGTTTATTTTTGTCGCTAGGACTACAAGCGGATGACACGGAAGGTGTGTACCGCACTGCAGTCGGCTGTCAGCAATAGTCTGGGAGAAGGGAACAATGGATGTTTCCCCTGCCAGTTGGTATGTCCCATGGAGTGCGAAATCTTCCCTGCTGTTGTTTTGGTGTATTCCTTTTTCTGCTTATTATCATGTCAGATAAAGGTAAACCTGCCAGTGTTAAGGTGTATGCCTGTTCAAAATGTTCGACTAAACTTCCGGTGGGTCAGACGGACTGGGATGCACTCTGTATACAGTGTATTGCTGGGGCCCAGGACGAGCAGGTACAGGAGGCGTTAGTCCGGCATACGACGTTGCAGGTGCCCAGCTCTGCGGTTTTACAGGACCCTACAAATCATGTTTTCAGCAGTGGGCTCTTCATTCCGGCCCATGTTTTCAACTGCGTGGGTAGCCAGAGCCATGGAATCCTGGGCTGACCAATTGGCGGCAGGTTGCAAGATTTGGTTCTTCCTTTTGCTTTTCATTTGAAGGAAGCCTTGGGCTATCTTTATGAAGCGGCCCAGAATGCGGCTTTAGTGGCTTCTTCTATTTCTGCCAAGGCGGTGGCAGCTAGACGGGCCCTTTGGCTTCGCTCTTGGGATGCGGACGCTGAGTCCAAGAAGTTGCTGGAGGCCTTACCTTACTCTGGATCGGTTTTATTCGGTCCAGAACTGGACACTATGATTTCCCAGTCCACTGCAAGAGTAATTTTCTGCAAGTGAATGCTCCTAGGGCTAGACCTCCTAGGTTCAGCTCTTTTCGGCAGTCCATTCGGGGCCACACCTCTTGAAGAGGTCAGTCATCAGCAAGAGGTGGGCCTTTTTCAACCTGAGGGCAGTCTCACAGGGAAAGGGGCTCCTTTCCCAGGAGGCACTCGACTTCCAAATCCCGGGTTAAGTCCCCAGCATGACGGGAACATCCCTCTCCTCGGGACTGCGGTGTTGGGGGGCCATCTGCAACTTTTCAGAGATCAGTGAACGGTGACTTCATGAGACAGCTGGATTTTGAGGATCATATCCAGAGGATACGTGATAGACTTTTTGGGACCGGCTCCCAGAAGGTTCTTCTCAACATCTCTTCCTCGCGATCCTCTGAAACGAAGGTCATTGTCTCGGCCCGTCGATTCTCTTCTTTCAGCAGTAGTCGTTTGCCGAGTGCTGGATTCCCTGAAGGGTCGGGGGTTTTATTCAAATCTTTTCTTGGTTCCAAAACAAGATGGGTCTTTTCGACCAATCCTAAATCTCAAGGGGCTCAATCAGCAATTGCGAGTGGACAAGTTCCGGATGGAATCGGTTCACTCCATCATCAATGGACTGAAACCCTGGGAGTTCTTGGCGTCAATAGACCTCAAAGACGCCTATCTTCACGTTCCCATTTGGGAAGTACATGATCAGGAGGGACTATTTTCAATTCAGGGCGCTTTCTTTCGGGATGTCAACAGCGCCCTGTGTGTTTACAAAGAACTTGTCTATCATGGCTGCTCGCCTGCGAGCCATGGGTGTGAACATTATCCCTTATTTGGATGATCTCCTTATCAAGGCTCCTGCAAAGAGCATCCTGGATCAACATCTTCTGACCATTTGGATTTTGGAACAACACAGGTGAATAGTAAATTATCCGAAGGTCCAGTTGGTTCCGTCTCAGAGGATGGTTGTCACTCACCGGACTGTTAGTGCCTCTAGGTTGGGACATGGGTCTCTCTCGCTCCTGCCGGCGCCTCTCCTGAGCCGCGGCCGTCCGCCATCTTGACTAAGATTGCGCATGTGCAGAAACCATGAACTGTTAATACCTCGTCTCTAGTCTCATTGGTTAATTAATCACCTCTCAGTACTTAAGGCACCTGTTGCCCTATTACCTTTGCCTGTTCTTGGTTCTCATTCCTTGAGACTCAGGTGTTTCCTGTTTCTGCTCGTGTTATCAGTTTGCTCCTGGACAAGTCTCCTCTCCACATTGGTAGTAGAACTTACCCGCTGCAGACTACTCTTGCTACCTCCGTTACCTGCCTGCGCCTGGACAAATCTTCTCTAGACATCAGTGGTAAAACTTGCTTATTGCAGACCACTCGCGTTACTCCGTTCCATGCCTGCGCCTGGACAAATCTTCCCTTCACATCAGTGGTACAACTTGCCAATTGCAGACCACTCACGCTATTCTGTTACACACCTGCGCTGGACAAGTCTTCTCTACATATCCGTGGTGAAACTTACCAGCTGTAGACCATTCATGTTTCCTTGTGATATAGCTCCTACTCTGTATGGTACCTATTAGCTGGTCTAAAGTCTACAAGTGCCTCTGTATTGTAGCTGCAAGTCGCTGACTTTTCTACTATATTGTTGATTGGTCTTTGCCTAACGTTATCCAGTTATCAAGTACTGGCCTGCTATATGCTACGGCACTTGGACTCTTTTCTCATTTTATCCTGTTTACTAAACTGCTGTACCATCACATTTCCACGGTGCCAAGACTCAGCATTTATACTATTGACATTCCTTTCCTTTATTCTACTGTATGGTTCCACTGATTCACCACACTACCCAGAGGTCCGCACTTCTGGTAAGTGTAGCTACACCTGGTGAATTCTGGGTAAAACTCCTAGTGCCCGTGACAGTAAGAACAGGCCATGACAGACCCAGGATCGGAACCAACAGCTAAGGATATGCTGCAGTACCTGGTTACTCGGGTTGAACAACAAGATGCTCGTCAGCAACAATTATTTCAATGTTTGCCATCTCTAGTCTCTCGGGGAGATCCTGTGCAAAATTAATCTTCTACTAATAATCCCCTGGAGTCTTCTTCTCTCCCAGTGCCATCCCAGGTGTCTGTTGCTTCTACTCTACACCTGCCTACTCCTTCAAAATTTGATGGAGATCCAAAAGCTTGTAGGGGCTTTCTCAATCAGTGCTCTATTCATTTTGAGCTCCAACCTCAAAATTTCCCTACTCATCGCTCTAAAGTGGCCTATTTAATCTCTCTGTTTTCTGGACAGGCTCTGGCATGGGCCTCTCCTTTGTGGAAAAGAAATGACCCCCTGCTGGAGGATAGTGCCATGTTCATTTCAACTTTCCAAAGAATTTTTGATGAACCTGGTTGTGTTATTTCTACTGCCTCTAGTATTCTTCGATTACGCCAAGGATCCCGTTCAGTAGCACAGTACGTAATTCAATTTTGCACACTTGCCTCTGAACTCCAATGGAATAGTGAGGCATTGATAGCTGCCTTCTGGCAAGGTCTTGCTGACAAGATTAAAGACGTGCTGGCTTCCCAAGAGTTACCATCTTCTTTGGATGCGTTGATATCTTTGTGCAACAGAGTGGACATGAGATTCCGAGAAAGAAATTCCGAAAAGGAGTCTTCACCTAAAGTATGGGGTCGCCTGCCTTCTCGATTTCGTCATCCCTCACCTTCAGTGGAAACCATGAATAATAAGCTCTGTATTTATTGTGCTGATCCTAATCACTTGCTGAACTCATGCCCTAGAAAGTCGGAAACGCGAGGCCCTAACCTGTTCTGGAGAGGTAAGGTTGGGGTCCCTGGAATCCTCTCCACACCTTTTGAATTCTAAAGTTTGCTGTTACTGTTTCCACTTCTACTAAGGCTTTTACATCGCAAGCACTTCTGGACTCTGGAGCTGCTGGGAGTTTTATTTCAAGTTCCTTAGTTTGTCAGTGGTCCTTACCTGTGACTCCTTTAAAAACAGCTATTACTGTTACGGCCATAGATGGTTCACGAATTATCAATGGAACTATTACTCAACGTACCATTCCTGTAAACCTTCAAATCGGGGCTTTACATCAAAAGCAAATTTTGTTTTTAGTTCTTCCGGTTAATACTAGTCCTATTGTACTTGGCTTTCCGTGGCTTCAACTCCATTCTCCACAGATTGACTGGAATGTTCCGCAAGTTATTTCCTGGGGTTCGGATTGTCATCACAGATGTTTGACTCAAGTGGTTCCAGTGAAAATAAATAAATCATCTATAACACCTTGTCCACCTGGTCTTCCTCCACAGTACAACTCCTTTGCTGATGTATTTGATAAAGCCCAGTCAGAACGTCTTCCACCCCATCGGGCTTGGGATTGTCCAATAGATTTACAACCTGGTAAAAATCCTCCTAGGGGTCGTGTTTACCCCCTTGCGTTACCAGAGACCCAGGCGATGTCTGACTATGTCAAAGAAAATCTCCATCGTGGGTTTATTAGACCGTCCATTTCTCCCGCTGGAGCGGGTTTCTTTTTTGTTAAGAAGGACGGGTCTTTGAGACCGTGTATAGATTATTGAGGTCTTAATGCCATAACCATCAAAAATCGTTACCCCATTCCGTTTATTACTGAACTTTTTGATCGCATTAAGGGAGCTCGGATATTCACTAAACTGGATCTTCGTGGTGCTTATAATTTAATTCGGATCAAGGCCAGAGACGAATGGAAGACAGCTTTTAACACCAGGGATGGACATTATGAATATCTTGTCATGCCCTTTGGGTTGTGTAACGCCCAGCTGTCTTCCAGGGGTTTGTGAATAAGATTTTCCGGGACTTGTTGTATGTTTGTGTCGTTGTCTATCTAGACGACATATTGATGTTTTCTCAAGATCTTTTATCCCATCGATTACATGTGGCAGAGGTCCTTTCTGGACTCCGGGAAAATTCGTTATTCTGTAAACTGGAGAAATGTTCCTTTGAATTATCTCAGATTCCCTTCCTGGGATATATTGTGTCTGGAGATGGATCCGGAGAAAGTGAATGCAGTGTTACATTGGCCCCAGCCAACTACTCTCAGAGCTATTCAACGCTTTTTAGGATTTGCTAACTATTATCGACGTTTTATTCAAGGTTTCTCCTCCATTGTCTCTTCTATTGTGGCACTTGCCCGTAAGGGTGCTAATACCAAGCAATGGTCTCCTGAGGCTCTTCAAGCATTTCAGTTCCTCAAGAGGGCGTTTTCAACTGCTCCTATTCTTCGACAACCTGATGTTACCCTTTCTTTTTTCCTTGAGGTAGATGCCTCTAATGTTGGACTAGGAGCCATTCTATTTCAGATATCTGAACAAAAGAAATTCCATCCTTGTGCTTTCTACTCACGAAGTTTATTACCTGCTGAGAAGAATTATACTATCGGAGATAAGGAGCTATTAGCCATAAAGGTGGCTTTGGAGGAGTGGAGATATCTACTAGAGGGTGCTCGTCACCCTGTGACTATTTTTACTGACCATAAAAATCTTCTCTATCTACAATCGGCTCAATGTATGAACCCCCGACAAGCAAGATGGTCACTTTTTTTCTCTCGCTTTGACTTAATTATAACCTTCAAACCGGCTTCTAAGAATAAAAAAGCAGATGCATTGTCTCGGGTGGTGGCCTCTTCCTCTGATATTGAAGATTGTTTTGATCGTCCCATACTGGATCCTAAATGTGTCCGTTTAGCTGCTTCTTCCACCAATGTTTTACCGTTTGGGAAAACCTTTGTTCCACCACTTCTTCGTAAAAAGATTTTGTCATGGTATCATTCCTCTCGTTTTACTGGGCATTCTGGAGAACGAAAAACATTAGAGATTCTCTCTCGAAGTTACTGGTGGCCCTCTATTAGGAAAGATGTCAAGGAGTTTGTGGCTGCTTGTGATGTTTGTTCCCAATTTAAAGTTTCCCGTAGAACACCGGCGGGCCTACTTCAACCACTACCCATTCCTTCCAAACCATGGACCCATATAAGTATAGATTTTGTTACTGATCTTCCTCTCAGCAAGAAATGCAATACCATTTGGGTAGTGGTAGATAGATTCTCTAAGATGGCTCATTTAGTCCCTTTGATAGGATTACCTTCTTCTACATTGGCTGATCATTTCATCAAGGAAATATTTCGAATTCATGGATGTCCATCTGAAATCGTTTCGGACAGAGGAGTGCAGTTTGTCTCCAGATTTTGGCAAAACCTTGGGTATCCAACTGTCACTATCATCGTCATACCATCCTCAATCAAATGGACAGACCGAGAGAGTCAATCAAGATCTAGAGACTTTCATAAAAAAAATTCTTCAGCCAACCAGGACAATTGGGTAGATTTGCTTCTATGGGCCGAATTCGCCCATAATAATATGTATCAAGAGTCATCTTCTAAAACACCATTTTTCGTTGTATACGGTCACCATCCGTCTCTCCCAGAATTTCCTGCCCTCCCTCCTACCCAAGTTCCTGCTGTGGAGGGTTTATGTCAAAAGTTTAAATCCATTTGGGCTCAGGTTAAATTCTCTTTGAAAAAGGCATCTTCAAGATATAAATTTTTTGCTGATAAAAAGAGGCGAGCAATTCCAGCACTTAAAATTGGAGATCGTGTATGGCTTTCTACCAAGAATATTCGCCTGAAGGTTCCTTCCATGAAGTTTGCTCCACGTTTTATTGGTCCTTATAAAATCGTTCAAGTGATAAATCCTGTTCGTTTTAAGCTGTCTTTACCGAAGAACCTTCGTATCTCCAATTCCTTCCACGTTTCATTACTCAAACCTCTCATCATCAACCGATTTTCTGTTCCTTCAGTATCTCGCCCAGTTCAAGCTCAACAAGAGGAGGAGTTTGAGATTACTCATATACTTGATGCTAAAATCTCTAGGGGAGTCCTTCGCTTCCTAGTGCATTGGAAAGGTTTTGGTCCAGAGGAGCGCTCTTGGATCCGTGCAGATGATCTTAATGCTCCAGCTCTTCTGAAAAAGTTTTATTCCAAATATCCGGGCAAACCTGGTTCTAAGTGTTCTGTGCCCACCTTTAAAAGGGGGGAGTACTGTCACTCACCGGACTGTTAGTGCCTCTAGGTTGGGACATGGGTCTCTCTCGCTCCTCCCGGCGCCTCTCCTGAGCCGCGGCCGTCCGCCATCTTGACTAAGATTGCGCATGTGCAGAAACCCTGAACTGTTAATACCTCGCGTCTAGTCTCATTGGTTAATTAATTACCTCTCAGTACTTAAGGCACCTGTTGCCCTATTACCTTTGCCTGTTCTTGGTTCTCATTCCTTGAGACTCAGGTGTTTCCTGTTTCTGCTCGTGTTATCCGTTTGCTCTGGACAAGTCTCCTCTCCACATCGGTAGTACAACTTGCCTATTGCAGACCACTCACGTTGCTCCGTTACATGCCTGCACCTGGACAAGTCTTCCCTTCACATCAGTGGTACAACTTTTCTATTGCAGACCACTCACGTTACTCCGTTCCACGCCTGCACCTGGACAAGTCTTCCCTTCACATCAGTGGTACAACTTGCCTATTGCAGACCACTCACGTTACTCCGTTCCACGCCTGCACCTGGACAAGTCTTCCCTTCACATCAGTGGTACAACTTGCCTATTGCAGACCACTCACGTTACTCCGTTCCACGCCTGCACCTGGACAAGTCTTCCCTTCACATCAGTGGTACAACTTGCCTATTGCAGACCACTCACGTTACTCCGTTCCACGCCTGCACCTGGACAAGTCTTCCCTTCACATCAGTGGTACAACTTGCCTATTGCAGACCACTCACGTTACTCCGTTCCACGCCTGCACCTGGACAAGTCTTCCCTTCACATCAGTGGTACAACTTGCCTATTGCAGACCACTCACGTTACTCCGTTCCACGCCTGCACCTGGACAAGTCTTCCCTTCACATCAGTGGTACAACTTGCCTATTGCAGACCACTCACGTTACTCCGTTCCACGCCTGCACCTGGACAAGTCTTCCCTTCACATCAGTGGTACAACTTGCCTATTGCAGACCACTCACGTTACTCCGTTCCACGCCTGCACCTGGACAAGTCTTCCCTTCACATCAGTGGTACAACTTGCCTATTGCAGACCACTCACGTTACTCCGTTCCACGCCTGCACCTGGACAAGTCTTCCCTTCACATCAGTGGTACAACTTGCCTATTGCAGACCACTCACGTTACTCCGTTCCACGCCTGCACCTGGACAAGTCTTCCCTTCACATCAGTGGTACAACTTGCCTATTGCAGACCACTCACGTTACTCCGTTCCACGCCTGCACCTGGACAAGTCTTCCCTTCACATCAGTGGTACAACTTGCCTATTGCAGACCACTCACGTTACTCCGTTCCACGCCTGCACCTGGACAAGTCTTCCCTTCACATCAGTGGTACAACTTGCCTATTGCAGACCACTCACGTTACTCCGTTCCACGCCTGCATCTGGACAAGTCTTCCCTTCACATCAGTGGTACAACTTGCCTATTGCAGACCACTCACGTTACTCCGTTCCACGCCTGCATCTGGACAAGTCTTCTCTACATATCCGTGGTGAAACTTACCAGCTGTAGACCATTCATGTTTCCTTGTGATATAGCTCCTACTCTGTATGGTACCTATTAGCTGGACTAAAGTCTACAAGTACCTCTGTATTGTAGCTGCAAGTCGCTGAATTTTCTACTATATTGTTGATTGGTCTTTGCCTAACGTTATCCAGTTATCAAGTACTGGCCTGCTATATGCTACCTGCGTGCTAAGGCACTTGGACTCTTTTCTCATTTTATCCTGTTTACTAAACTGCTGTACCATCACAGTTCCACGGTGCCAAGACTCAGCATTTATACTATTGACATTCCTTTCCTCTATTCTACTGTATGGTTCCACTGATTCACCACACTACCCAGAGGTCCGCACTTCTGGTAAGTGTAGCTACACCTGGTGAATTCTGGGTAAAACTCCTAGTGCCCGTGACAATGGTGTTCTTGGGTCTTCTCATGAACACCAGTCAACAGAAGGTTTTTCTTCCGGAAAACAAGGCTTCTGCAATCAGGGCATTAATGCAGAGGTTTCTCTGGTTCCCTCAGCCTTCCATGTTGATGGGCATGAAGCTCCTGGGTCAGATGGTCTTCTCATTCGAGACCCTCCCTTATGGCCGGTTACATTCGCGGGTCTTCTAGTAGGACCTCTTATGCCAATGGTTGCGGTCTCCCATCTCAAATCTCAGAGTTTTCAGTTGTCCAGGGCAGCCCCTCTCCCTTCGGTGGTGGGCCGGTCGTTCGTTCCATAGTCAAGGACCTTGGTGACCACGAACGCCAGCTTGAGGGGGTGGGGGGCAGTGGTCCTCCATGTTCACCTTTAGTGTCTTTGGTCAAACAGCGAGGCCTCCTTGCCGAAAAATGTCCTCGATTTGAAGGCGATCCTCCTGGCCCTTCAGGGGGGCGCAGTCTCTGCTCAGGGGAATGCCAATTTGAACCTACGTGGCCTACGTGAACCGCCAGGGCAGAACAAGAAGTGCAGGGGCCATGGCAGTGGCAAACGAAATCTTGTCTTGGGCAGAAAGGTTTGTTCCAGCCTTGTCAGCGGTGTTCATACCAGGGGTGGACAATTGGGAGGCGGATTATTTGAGCAGGCATGCGAACCTTCCAGGAAAATGGTCCTTGCATCCTCAGGTCTTTTAGGATCTAGTCAACAGATGGGGCCTCCCCGACATAGACTTGATGACTTCTCGCCACAATTGCCGTGTTCCAAGGTTTTGCGCAAGGTCCAGGGACCCCTTGGTGACGGCAATGGATGTAATGACCATGCATTGGGAATTTCAACTAGGCTTACTTAATCACCATTTATTTATATAGCGCAACTAATTCTGCAGCGCTGTACAGAGAACTCACTCACATCAGTCCCTGCATCGTTGGGCTTCCAGTCTAAATTCCCTAACACACACACAGATTAGGGTCAATTCGTTAGCAGCCAATTAACCTACCAGTATGTTTTTGGAGTGTGGGAGGAAACCGGAGCACCTGGAGAAAACCCACGCAAACACGGGGAGAACATACAAACTCCTCACAGATAAGGCCATGGTGGGAATTGAATTGAGTTCTTCGACGGGTGGCTCAGGGAGGCCATCCAGTGATTCTAGTGGCGCCAAACTGGCCCAGGAGGGTTTGGTATGCCAACATTCTTCTGCTTGCGGACAGTCCGGGTTGGCCTCTTCCTCTCTGGCCCGATTTACTGCAACAGGGACCATTTCATCATTCTCTTTTTCTTTGGTTAGCTTTAATGGCATGGCTGTTGAGTCAGGTATTTGACGAAACAAGGGGTTCTTGTCCAATGTCGTGTAGACATTGATGAAGGCCAGGAATCTCTCTTTGGCATGCATTTGTCATAGGACGTGACTGGCTTATATTAAATGGTGTGAGGCTCATTTTTGCCAGTCGTCTTGTTTCCGTTTATTGTCTTGGCGTTTCTCCAGGATGGTCTGGGTGTTGGGCTCCATCTTAGTTCGCTCAGGGTCCAGGTCTCTGCGTTATCTGTGTTTTTCCAGCACCGTCTGGCTATTCTTCCAGAAGTTCAGACCTTCCAGGGGGTGTTGCGAATTCAGCCTCCTTACTTTCCACCAATAGCGCCCTGGGATCTCAATTTGGTCTTGGGTGTTCTCCAAAAACCTCCTTTCGAACCTCTGCATTTGGCTGAACTCAGATTTGTGACTTGGAAGATAGTATTCCTGTTAGCTATCGCGTCAGCTCCTTGCATCTCTTCAGATCTGGGTGAGTTGGAAACAAAGAGAAGACATAGCTCTTATACCGAGGAACAAGCACAGTCGCCAAAATGTAGTGATCCGATTTCAAGATTTTGATAACTCTTGGGTCCTGGCGAAGCGAATAAAGTACTTGATCTACAAGTCCGACATACTTAGCGTAAATGCTTTGTTTAATCTCCTTCAGTTCCTCAAGCTGCTTTTCCAAAAGTCTAATTAAGGGGAATCATTTGACTCAAGCTAGCAGTGTCTGAACTCACTTCACAGGTGACTACTTTGAATGGTTTTAGCATCTTGCACAACACGGAAAGTATTCTGCACTGAGCTTGAGTACAATACATTCCCCCTCCTTTTCCAATGTCATTGTGAAGATACATGGTTCCCCGAGGTACAACACCTTTGCCATCCCCATTTGACATTTGTCTGGTTTGATCCTCAACCCTGCCTTTCTAATCCGGGCTCATACTTGGGCTACATGTTGCAGGTGGTCCTCCCAGGTCTCCCTAGAAATAGCTATATCGTCCAGGTATGTCTGGGCAAACTCCTCACACCCTGTCAGCAAACGGTCTACTGTACGCTGAAAGGTGGCCGGGGCATTCTTCATTCCGAAGGGCATGGCAGTAAACTCAAATAGTCCAAACGGAGTGCTGAATGCGGACCGCTTCTGTGCCTCCCTGGTAAGGGGTATCTGCTAGTACCCCTTACTAAGGTCCAGTGTGGACAAATAGCGAACCGCCCCAGCCTGTCTAACAGCTCATATACCCGGGACATGGGATACGCATCTGTCACCCTCACTTCGTTCAGTTTCCTATAATCCACGTAGAAGCGTGTACTCCGGTCTTTCTTGAGCACTAACACCACACTGGCCGCCCAGGGACTACTGGATGGTATAATGACTCCCAGTGCCAGCATTCCATCGACCTCGTTTTTGATCATGTCAAGCATCCCGGGACTCACTCGATATGCGGGTTGTCGAATAGGCCGAGCCTCCCCGGTGTCGACATGATGGGCCACTACATGACTGTGCCCAGGCCTGCTGGTGAACTGAGGCCGCTCTACCTCCAATACTCCCTTCATCTGTTGAGTCTGGGCTCCTATTAACTGCTGACCTATGGGCACCAGCTCCACCCCTAGGTCCTTTTTGGTTGCTGCAAGAATGTTGAGTATGGGGTCAGTCTTGGGTTCTTCCATAGGTGGGCATCAGATTGCCACAGCCCCTATTTCCCTGGTGACGTACTCTTTTAACCTATTAATGTGATAGGTAGCCACCCGCTTCTCAGTTCGAATTTAGTGCAATACTATAATCTACCTGGCCCTGTCTGTCCACTACGGTATAGGGCCCTGCCCAGGTCACCTGTAACTTGTGCTTTCTGGCAGGTACTAACACCATCACATTCTGTCCAACTTCTAACTCCCATTCTGAAGCCCCCTGGTTGTTATAATGGCGCTGCCGTTCCTGCACCCCCAAAGTATGGTCATGAGCGAGCTGTATCAACCTCTGCAGTCTATCCCTCATTTGTACCACATATTCCAAGACTGGAACCTCAGGTTCCCGGAATGACCCTTCCCAGCTTTCCCATACCCTTCGAGCATATAATAACTCAGAAGGAGTGAACCCGTTAGAATCCTGTGCCACTTCGCAGTACGCGAATAATAGCTGCTGCAATGACTTCTCCCAGTCTCCCCCCTCTGACTCGGCATATGCCTGCAGCAATTGCTTAAGGGTCCCATTAAATCTCTCGCAAAGACCGTTAGTCTGGTGATGGTAGGGGGCTCTGCATAAGGGATGGACCCAAAATTTGTCCCATACTCTCTGCAGCAAGTCCCCTTGAAATTGCGTCCCCTGGTCGGTGACTACTTCTTGAGAGAATACTACACGGCTAAAGATATCCACGAGAGCCTGGGCAATATATTCAGCATCTATGGATGCTAGGGCCACTGCCTTCGGGGTATCTAGTCACGTAGTCGACTACGGTCAGGATGTACTTCTTCCCTGTTCGGCTTGATTTCTTAAAAGGTCCCACAATGTCCATGGCTACCCTCCTAAACGGCTCACCTATGATGGGCATGAACTGTACGGGGACGTGACGTGGGGTTCCCCCGAGGCGTTGGCATACATCGCATGAGGACCTATAGTATTTGACCTCCTGGTTAACTCCAGGCCAGAAGAAAAGTCGTAGCAACCAGGCATGGGTTTTTACGAACCCCTAAGTGGCCACCTAGGGGGATGTCGTGCTAGTAACCGATGACAGTACTGCTGGGGAATAATCGGCTGTTTCCTAGCCACTTCTGGCTCTAGAGGGTCAGCCTTGGCGGGCACCCGGTACAACCTCCCTTCTTCCCACATGATCCTATCCTCCTGAGGTCCCCAATCTGTCCTTACTGCTGCACTGCGGAGACCATCTAAGGATGGGTCAGTCTGTTGGGCTTCCCTAAATGCAGTCATATCTACCTCGCCCAGATTCATGTCAATGTCAGGTAAGACTGGTACAGCGTTACTCACCGACAGCGGTTCAGGTGGTGTGGCAGCTGATCCAACAGGGACTTCCGGTACTGGTATGGGTGGGTCCTCGGGAGCTGTCTCCAAAGCCTGTGCTCGACTCCGTGTGATAGCTCCCACAAAGTAACTGGCCAATCCACAAGTCAGATCATTGCCCAGAATAACGTGGGAAGGTAATCCATCCAAAAGTCCCACATTCAGCTCCGCCGATCGCTGGCCTCAATCCAAATGAACCCTGGCCATGGGGATATCTGTAATCTGGCCTCCCGCCATCGAAATTTAGATTTTCCGGTTCTTTTGCCATTGATTAGGTGGGACTAAACTGGGCCGTATCAAAGTAATAGAAGCCCCGGAGTCCCTGCAGTTCCTGGTCATTCGCTTTTAAAACTACAGGTGTCCTTTCATATTTGCAGGGGTAGCCTTCCCGATTGCCGCTACCTCCTCCAACTGATAGACTGCTTCCTCCATGTTACGGACTTTCCTATCCTCCGTTCCAGCGCCGCTCTGTCAGTATTTGCCTGTGTGACTATTCTTCCTCTCCTGCCACTGTGTACCGACCTGGCTTGCCGACTCTTCTTTGATTTCTGGTGACCTGACCTGGCTTGCCAGCCCTTGTATCGAACCTGGATATTCTTCACGCTGAGCCTGCTTGCTGATTCTGTACTACATTGACCCCTTGTGTACCAGTCCCGGCTGTCTGACTACGCTCTCACTACTTGCTCCTCCTCTCGCTATACTACATCTTGAGGCGAACCTGAGGAGCGTGACCTGCGACTCCCGGCAGCTAAGCCCATCCCGCCTTGCGGCGGTTCTTGTGAACAACGGCTAGTTCATTAGAATCTGCACCTATGGTAAGCCAGTGCTAATCAAGATTAGTGTCAGATCCAGATAATGCGTTACACTCCGCCTCAGGCACATCAGGATCGTAGTACTCCTCCCCATCCTCAATTGATATTCCTTGGCACATTGACACTCTGGGCACAGCTGGTCTCAATCCAGAGAACGGTCTTCCTCCCCGTGGGCAATTTCTTTGTATGTGTCCAGGTTGTTGGCAAGTGTAGCACCTCCTAGGTTCTGCTGGACCACGATGTCCGGGCACACTAGCATGCGCAGCTGGGGTACGTGGCAGTGTGGGGCGTGATGTAGCCGGTGGTGTATCTCGATCAGGTGGAGTCCTTCGAATAGTCGCCCATTCACCTCCGCCACGTACCCTCCATTGAGGGCGGTTTAACAGGAATTTATCGGCTAATGCTGCTTTCTCTGGGGTAGTGGGATTTCTGTCCACCACCCACTCTCTAATTTCTGGAGCCATTTTATTATTTAGCTGCTCCAATATAAAAATGTTTTTAATGTCCGTTACGGTTGTGGCTTGCTTCCCTTCTAGCCACCGATTACAGTTTCTTTGCAGTAAACTGCTAAATTCCATATAAGAAGAGTCACTGGTTCTTGCCATGGTTCTGAACTTAGTGCTGTAGGATTCAGGGGTGACCGCATAGCGCGCCAACAATACTTTCCGAATATCCTTGTAGTCTCTTCCTTGCTCAGGGCATGGTATGACTCCTGCGCTCGGCCCATCAATCTAGGTATCAAATATTTTGACCACTCCCCCAAAGGTATATCATGCATTGTGTTGAAGAGTATATAAATAATCTATTATTTTATATATGAATATAACAGATTCAGCCACAATTGAATTAGCACACTGACTAGGAACAAGCCCTCCCTCCCCCATTGCAAACATTTGGCTTGTGAATACTTGTAACACTAGTCTTCAGTTGGCCAGAAATTAACATATGAAAGACTATAGCCAGGTTCTAGTCTCCGCCCACAAAAAAGGGTTTTTTACTGTACACAGAGAAAGAAAGGGTCCCTTTTGGAAGCTGCTTCTAGACTGACGAGACCTGCTGTGATGCAGGGAAGTGACATGCAGGTCATGGCCTACATAGGCCCTGACTAGTATGGAGTTTGAATTGAGTGTGTAAAGGTGAGCGTGAGACTGGATTTGTAATGTGTTGTTGAATGGAGGATGTTCAAATATGATATAAGAATGAATGATTATTTGTCCTAAGAGATATGAAAGTTTGAATACAGATGATAAATGTGATTGGAAAGATTTTGGTTTGGTATGGACAGTGTTACATAAATGCATACCTTGTTTGGGATAGATTGTTAGTTTAAATGAAAGCATTTATGTTATACATAGTCCTGTGTGATTCTGTGATGGTTTAATACTGTAATGAAGTTTTTGACTGGAAATAGTTTGCTTTATGCAGTTTAATGTAATTGCATAGAAAGTGATGGATTATTCAGGAAGTGATCAGTTTGTTAAATATAACGTTTTATTGGACTATTGGTTTATAGGGAAGTTTGTGGATCTGAATCTCTGAGTATGTTGTTGAAATACCATGTGTTTAAAAATGGCCGTTGGACTTGAGATGTGTGCATGCTTGTCTGTATGGATTCTCCCCTCCCCCTTCACTACACAATGCATACACATAGCTTAAAACACACACACACACACACCTTTAGACAATAGTTAGTCAAAACACACACACAATTACTTATATATTTATAGAACAGGAAATTAATGATGTATATGGCACAAAATCTATATTTTGTGTAAAATATTGTTACACTGTTTATTCTGTAATATAATACAACACACTTTAAATGAAGTTATATCTTGCTGTGGTTATACTTGAAGTCTGTCGATTTAAGGGAATATAAGAATGATGTTTCTTTGGTTAATTTAGAAATACCTTTGCGAGGAGTTGGTTGATGGTAATAGTCATGTATATATATATAACGGTCATACATACATTTGCCAGAATAGTAAGGAGATTAAAACCCATATAACCCATATAAGGAGGTAAAAATCCTTCAACACATTGCCATCATGGACTCAAATAACTGAAGGTGAGTGTCAATGTCCGTGGCTGATTCCACAAAGTGTGGTACATCCTGATATCCCAATTGCGGCGTCTGTCTTCCTTCCAATACTGACACTGATGCCATTGCAGGTACCACGATTGGTCTACCCAGCGCTGCTCCCAATATTGCTGCCCTCTCATGTGCGGCAGCTCCTGCTCCAAGTACATCCAACCAAATCTGCAGCTGTTCGGTGTTGCCGATGGTTAATGCAGCTGCTTGAGTTGTCATCCCCCTAGTTCCATTACGGGGTTCCCCTGACGGGTCCTGAACCGCGTCTTCCCCTTCCTCCTCCTCGCCAGGGTTTTTTACGTCGCACAGACAAATTTTTTGATTATGGACCCCCTGGTATCCGTTGAGTTGATTTCAATTTTCCTTGCCTGACAAATTTCCTGCAGGATTCCATTCTTGGTGTTTCTGTATGTTTGTTCTGCTTTCTCTTCTGCTGTGCCTTTCCAATTCTGTGCTTGTCACTGAGTGATCCCACCGCTTGCTACCAAATGTGAAGATACGTGGTTCCCAAATCACTCAGACACGGTATTAGAGGAAAAATAGAAGGATGATTTATTCTGCAGAACAGGATTAAATACAGCACGGCCCTGTAACGATAGCAGGTCCAACAAGTGAGGAAATCAGTTCAAATAAATTCAGTGAGATATGTTCCCCAGCGCATCTCTAGCAGAGATATTTTACGGGCCACAGACAGCATCTCCTGCGTATCCCTGTCATTTTTAAAAAAGTCTGCACCACCAAGTTTATTGTGTGACAAAAACAGGGAATGTGATGGAATTCACCCAGCTGTAATGCTCTCACAATATTGGTGGTGTTATCACAAATTACATATTCTGAGGAAAGTCCAAGCAGGATAAGCCATGATAGCCCTTAGTTTTTGTAACAGATTGTCAGCTGTGTGCCTCTTAGTGAAGCAGATGATACACAGAGTAGCTGCCTCTAAAAAATGTGACCTACTTGGGTACATGCTGCTGCTTCTGCTGGTGAAGGCGAATCACCAACCCAGTGGGCTGTCACAGTCATATAATCTTTAGTTTGCCCAGTTCCGCTTGTCCACCTATCTGTGGTTAAGTGTACAGTGGGTAGGATGGCATTTTGTAGCCCAATAATTACATTTTTACGAACCTTCTGGTAGAAGTGAGGAAAAGATTATCTAGTGAAATGGTGTCGTGATGGAATTTGGTAACGGGGACAGAAGACCTCAAGTAACTGTCTAAAACCAGCTGCATTAATAGTGGATCTTGGACGCAGATCTAATACTAGCATTGTCGCCATGGCGTCTGTGATCCGCTTTGCAACTGGGTGACAGTTGTCATACTTGCTTCCTCTTGCAAAGGATTGTTTAACTGTCAATTGTTGTAAACTACTAGTAGTCTTCTTCTTGGTCTGCTTCTGGGATAAAGATTCACCCCCAGCATCAGCAGCAGCATGGGTACTAACGCTAAAGAATTATTCACAGGAATCCAGGATAGTGGAGCAGTCATCTAGCCTTAGCAACTTGGATGCAGGACTTCGATCGCTACTGAGGATATTGATGAGGACGGTGTTGTGGGTGTAGATTGCAGGTGTCTGAATCTAGCTGAGAGAAGGGACCTAGCTGATGATGGACTGGTTGTTGTTGTTTTTTTAGTATAAGCTTCCAATTTTCCCAACAGCTTCCCATGAACATCAACTGGCATAACATGGATGAGGTTCCTAGATGGTTAAGGTCCCTCCCTCTACTGACTGTGGCTTTACAAACGCTACAAATGGCTAGACAACTGTTGGCTGGATTTGGGTAAAAAAAAAATCCACACATAAGAGGTGGATTTTTTGATCTTATGTCCAGGCATCATCACCATTTATTTATATAGCGCCACTGATTCCGCAGCGCTGTACAGAGAACTCATTCACATCAGTCCCTGCCCCATTGGAGCTTACAGTCTAAATTCCCTAACACACACACACAGACAGACAGACAGAGACTAGGGTCAATTTTTGATAGCAGCCAATTAACCTATTAGTATATTTTTGGCGTGTGGGAGGAAACCGGAGCACCCGAAGGAAACTCACGCGAACACAGGGAGAACATACAAACTTCACACAGATAAGGCCATGATCAGGAATTGAACTCATGACCCCAGCGCTGTGAGGCAGAAGTGCTAACCACTATGCCACCGTGCTGCCCTACATGACATGGCATGACAATGGCCTTCTTATCACGTGCAAGAACTGCTTCCACAGGTGCAGGACTTACACAAATAACATCATCCTCATCACCATCCTCATTAGTGCCTTCGTCGGCTACACAAATATCTCCCTCATCCTGTGTCAATTCCAAAGTGGCATCCTCAATTTGTGTATCACCAGCTACACTTGGGCTGTCCATGCACAGATCTGCAGAAATGCTGAAAGAGGCCTTCTTTATGGGTGTACTATCAGAATGGTCAGGATTACACTTAGCACTCGTGGATTGACTCTCCTCAGGGATTTGTCCTTTCTGAATCTGAACATACATTTTCCTCTAATGACTTACTGTTTTCTTCCAGCTCGGCTTTTACACGTAAAAGTATTTGGACACCACTTTTGGAGTCCAATTGTCAAGGTTTTGCTTGGTCACACCTGACCTTACAAGAAGATGCCTCAGTGACAGTTGCAGAACTAGCACTCATAGAGAAAGGCGAAGGCCTCATTCTTTCCTTGCCACTGCATGTGTAGAATGGTATGTTGGCAATTTTATTTTTTTCTGCAGCCAACTTTTTTTCTTGACCAAGGTGAAAGGTGTTTTTTACATTTTTGTTTCCCTGACTTACAAACATTATGCACTTTAACATAGGCTTTACCAGATGACGTAGAGGGATTACTATCATCATGACTGGTGCCAGCAGCTGTTTGGTGCTCCTGGTCTTCTATGTACTGCTGTGAATCCATTTTGATAACACAGTACAATGTGACTGCAGATTTAGAAGACAAAGCCTGCCAGACCTCTTATTTGTATTTCAGCAATGACAATTAGCAATGGAGCAAGGAAGCTCTCCTGAAGGTCACCAGAGACTTTGAAGAAAACTGCTATCCCTCTTCATTCCTTTCTACCTATGATGCTTCCCAATTGCTCTAGAGACTGCCAAGAACTGTGCTACCCATACTGTGTCCCTCTGTGAAATGGCGCTGGATCGCCGTGGAGGGCGATACTTATAGAATCCAAAACTTTTGAGATCAAGCGATGTAACAATGACGTTTTGCTTTGTTTTTAATTCCGAGGATACGCGAAAGTATCGAGCCGGCTCGGATCTGCTAGGTTCGGGTGTGTTCGGTTCTTAGGGAACTGAGCCTGAGCATATCTAGTTAAAGCAGGAAAAACTAATTTTCTCCCCTTGTCTCAGAAATAAAGATTTCCTATATCAAAATATACACAATATAAGTGCATTGGCAATTATATAAATAAGCGCCCTGCGCTATGTCCTTTAAATAAATTTATACCATAAGTTCTTTATAAGTGATCCAGTCACAGTTTTAATTAATTCTCAGATGTTTTAACAATTCACTTCACTATAAAATACAACAGGACTATCTATCGATACAACTGTTTAAACATGTGCCAAATATAGTGAAATTTATATGCAAAAAAATCACATTTACTTCGCAAATGACAAAAGAAACCAGTTTTTCTTTCTTGTCCCTAGGTTTTGACCAGCGCCCCTTGGATAACACAAAGCGAATATTCGGTTTTGCAACACAGAATGATAAAAAGGCACAGAACTATATGCGTTCTTACCCAATTGAGACGCGTCTTACACCATTTTTTGAGAAACCGATAGTCATAGGTTTTGCAAATCTTGCGGTTGTGTGGTCTCCGCTCTGAGCCCCCAAATTGTTATGTTCGTTTAGTCACTATTAATAAATATTGTACGCAGCGATCAATGTGGTTCCAATGCACGAAAAAGATTAAAGAGCAAGATGTAACAAATAACAATTAGATAAAATAAAGTAGAGCCGATACATACACAGCGCACTGGATCCAGCAAACAGTCATTCAGTCCTGAAACCTGTGGTCAAAGTAGACTGAATGGTGGTCTCAGTGCCTGGTTTACATACAGTTTGTGGTACATAATAAACAGTGGTGATGTCATGGCATTTTTCCATTGGTTCAGGATTTAGGACAGTCCAGTACAATGCAGGTAATTGGTCAACTATCTAACAGCTGCCTATGTGTCTTCCCTCAAGAAATCGCCGAAATACTGGTTCACACCAGCCTATTAGCATTACAAGCACAATGTAATTTTGAGCATTAATCCTTTATCATCCATAACAAGCATATGCAGGGTGCGATCGCTTAGCCAATTGTAGCGGATGTCTGATGGTGATAAGTAGATTAGTATGACACGAAACATGACACATTTCCTTTATCCTGAACCTTAGATATCAATAAAGTTTTGACATTATTATATTATACTATTAAATGTATTACATTTGAATATATCTGTGCTGGAACTTTATTAAGGTGAACTATTTACAAATGTATGTGTGAGTGTAAATGTATGTAGAAGTGTTCGCTATCGTTATTGCGTAATACGCTCTTCCACGCGGTAGCGTCGCATATTTTATATTAAAGCCAATTAAAGTGATGTTTATTAATTTGAAACAACTTCATCCAATTATTTGACTTTCACAGTATATATATTATTATTAACGTTTATTTATGAGGCACCACAAAAGGTCAGCAGTGCCGTACGTAGAGCATGGGACAACAGTACAGGGTAACAGTACACAGCGTACAGGCAGAACAAAGACAAAGTGCCAAGTACAAAAGGTACAAGGTGCAAAAGTATAAAAATTCTAGGCCAGGCAGAAAGCAGGTGCCCAGGTAAAGAGGTAAGAGTGGCTACCAGTGCACAGATGGAGTGAGGTGACTGAACCTGTGCCCACTAGTGTGGGCTCCACTAACAGGATCAGGGCAATGAGGAATGTAGAGGCAAAGGAGAATAGGAGAGAGCAGGAGTAAAGTGACAAAGGAGAAAAGAGGGGAGGGGGGCTGGGGATAAAGTAAAACAAGAGGACACAAAAAGAGGAGGCCCTGCTCAAGGGAGCTTACAATCTAAAGATAAGAAGATTTTTGTACTTCCGTTAAATCTTTCTCCGATTCCATCTGGGGGACACTGCTACCATGGGGTTGTATGAGGGCGCATGGAGTTGGCATCTAAATAGTTAACAACTAAGTTTGCTGCTGACTCCTTCCCTCTGCAATCCCACAGACCTCAGTAATACTAAAGTCCCAAGAAAAGGGCTCAACAACACAACTAATTGTAGAACAGCAAAAGGAAGGGAACGCAGTGTCCCCCAAATGGAATCGGAGAAAGAGATTTAACGTAAGTACAAAAATCTTCTTTTCTCCTTCATCCACTCTGGGGGACACTGCTAGCATGGGGACCTTCTAAAGTAGCTCCTAAGGAAGGGAATTCTCTGGTCTACTAGCTCGCAAAACACTGTGGCCAAAATTGGCGTCCGCAGACGCAAAAATGTGGAACTGGCAAAACCTTGTAAAAGGTATGAACTGAGGACCAGGTCGCCACCCTACCCAGCTGCTCTGCAGATGCTCCATGGCTAGCAGCCCAGGAAGCCCCCACCGCACAAGTAGAGTGCACCGCAAGAACCTGAGGCACAGGTAGATTTCTACACTTAAGGAAGCTTAATCATAGATCTGATCCGATGAGCAATGGCCTGCTTGCTGGACGGCCAACCTCTCCTATGAAATTCGTAAAGAACAAAAAGAGAGTCAGTCCTGCAACCAGCAGAAGTCCTGTCCACATAAACCCGTAAAGCCCAGACCACGTCCCGACTAACAGAGGAAGAAGGCCCAGAAGGAGCAATCCTTTCTCTAAAAGCCGGAATCCCTATCTCATGATTTAAATAAAAAACAGGAACCACCCTAGGCAAGACAGTAGGTACAGTCTTATGAACTGTCCTATTCTCATCGAACACCAGATAAAGACCCCTATGGGACAAGGCTTCAAGCTCCGACAAACGTTGGCAGATGCAATGGCCAGCAAAAACACCACCTTCCACGTCAAGAAACGCAGATCAATCAACTCCAGTGGTTCGAATGGAGGCCGCTGAAGAACCTCATGACACTTCTTCCCTACAGTACATAGATCCTCCACACCTTGTGATAGATCTTAGCTGATACTGGCTTCCGAGCCTTTATGAGGGTCTGCACTACCCTGGAAGAGAACCTCCTCGACCGTCAGAGGTTGGCTTCAACAGCCATGCCATTAAAGCCAGCCGAGGCAAGTGCGGATGGTGTAAATGGTTCTTGACTGAAAAGCCCAGCCTGACCCTTCCACTAGCAGCAAGATATTGGCTAATGAGAGCCAACCGAGCCAAATCGGTGCCACCAGAATGATCAGAAAACTTTCCAACAGTACTCGACTTAGGACCTGAGGAATCATCGGAATTGGTGGAAAGTGATATCCTAAACAGGAGTCCAACCTCATGGACATTACCTCCACAGCCAGAGAAACTCTGGTTCTTGCGCAGAATCTTGGAACCTAGCGATCCAGATCTGGCAGGCCCATTTCCAAACTAATTCCTGAAACACCTGAGAATGCAGTTCCCATTCTCCCGGAAGGATTGTATGTCTGCTGAGATAATCCACTTCTAGTTGTTCACTCCGGGAAAAAACACTGCTGAAATCGCAGGAACAAATTTCTCTACCCACAAGAAATATGTTCTGCTACCTGCATAGCTTCTGCACTTCTTGTTCCTCCTTGGAAATTTACATACGCCACTGCAGTGACATTGAAGGATTGGAGGTGGACTGGTTTTCCTTGAAGGAGAGACTGAGCTCCCTGGAGGGCTAACAGCATGGCTCTTAGCTCGAGAACATCTATGGGCCGAAGCGCCTCCCTGTCTTTCCAAAGACCCTGGAGACAAAGCTGGGGAACAACAGCTCCCCAACTCTTCAGACTGGCATCTGTGGTCACCAGAATCCAAGACCACAGGACAAAAGATCGGCCCATCATCAGAAGCTCTAGAACTAGCCACCATTTCAGAGGTTGACAATCTCCCTGGAGAGTCTGATTCGTTGGGTCTTAGTAGATTCCACTGGAACATGCGAGAGTGGAAACAACCATATAGGATGGTTTCAAACATCAACCTTAGAATCCCCATGCCGAAGCACATGGAAGGACCAGGGTCACTCAGGATTAACCGTACAGAGAGTTGTAGGGATCTGTAGAGAAGGTTCTCGAAAAAACATTTCTGAAAAGTGGTGTCCATTATTAATCCTAGAAACCTCATCCTCTGTGAAGGCATCAACTGGGATCTGGAATAATTAATTATCCAACCGTGTGTTATGGCCACCAGTGCGGCATAAACTCATAGAACAGGTAGAAGAGGTCTTCACCTTTAGCAGCCGCCTTTCCCGTAGAGACTGGTTGTGCTCACAGGTACTCAGATGCCCCCAGGTCTTATGTTCAGCATAGTATGAGTTTATGCTTACACGGCAGCGCACAGGTATAGGAGGTTGCACACGGAGTAGCGACAGGCCAGATGTCAGCGGACTGGGCAGGGCACCAGAGGAAATGTCAGGTATACGCAGAAAGGTCAAGGTCACAGGCACAGGTTCAGGATCCAGGGACAAGCGTAAGATCAGGGTCACTAGCAGAGGTTCAGAATCCAGGTTCAGGCAATAAATCAGGGTCAGAAGCAAAGGTTCAGAGTCCTGGAACAGGCAAAGGTCATACACGGGTAATCAATCTCAGTTTAAACGCCAAACACAGGAACAAAGTAGCAGGCAGCAGTACTGGAACAGGACGCTATAACCGGCAGTGAGGCCCAGACCTCACTGCCTTAAATAGTACTAAGAGCCAATCAGGACAGAGGAGGACAGGGCTGACAATCAGCCTCAGGAGGCAGCTAATTAATTACTAACTAGAAATAGCATAGGTAATAACATAAACCAGGAAGCATGTATAAAAATACAAATGAACCAGTCTAAATCAGATAAGAGCTCCCCCTGGTCCTTACACCCTCCTACATCTATGCCACAAGGATAATAACAGAGCATAGAAACTAAAGCACGCGCCCGGCTGCTAGTTCACTTCAGGATGCGGCGTACCGCCGTGGCTTGTGACAGTACCCCCCCTTGAGGTGGGGTCAAGGCACCCCGACACCCTGGTTTTGTGGGAAATTTCTTAAAGAATTCCTTTATGAGTCTCTCAGCATGGAGACGCTTCTGTGGTATCCAAGTTCGCTCTTCTGGGCCGTAACCCTTGCAATGGACCAAGAACTGGACCTGCCCCTGAACTTTCCTTGAGTCCAGAATTTTTTCAATGATGAACTCGCGATCTCCATTTACAAGCAGAGGCCGAGGTCATTTAGAGGAAGATTGATTAAACTTGCTAGGAGCAACAGCCTTTTTCAGAAGGGAGCAATGGAAAGTACAGGGAATTTTTAAAGAAGGTGGTAGTTTGATTCAGAATGCCACTGGATTCACTTTCCTTTCAATCAAGAATAGTCCGATGAATCGGGGACCAAATTTATTGCAAGGTTGCCTCAATTTGATGTTTCATGTGGACAACCATACACGATCTCCTGCTTTTAATACACATGGACCACGATGGCAATCAGCGAAGGCCTTAGACCTAAGAGAGGCTTGACACAGTGCGGAATGTACCTTCTTCCAAACGGACTTCAATCGGGATACAACAGTAGATGTCCTGGAATCGCCAATGGTAATGGCAGAAGAAAAAGAGTTCGCTTTCGGGGGGAACCCAAAATTGCAGAAGAACGGGGAGGTACGTGTTGCAGAGTGGCAAGAATTGTTATAGGCAAACTCTGCCCAAGATAAAAGAGAGGACCAGTTGTCATGAAACTTGGAAACGTAGATGCGTAGAAATTGTTCCAGGAATTGATTGGTTCTTTCCGTCTGACCATTTGACTGAGAGTGGTAGGCTGAGGATAAATTACCTTTGATTACAAGGGACTTGCAGAAAGACTTCCAAAACTGTGCAATGAATTGGGACCCTCGGTCCGAGACGATGTCTTCTGGAAGGCCATAGAGACGGAAGACATGGGTAATAAATAAAGTGGCCAAACTTCTGGCATCCGGCAATTTGAGTAAGGGTATAAAGAGTGAATCGATCAACAACTACCCAAATGGTGTTATGACCCGAGGACAAAGGGAGGTCGACAATAAAGTCCATGGAAATATGGGTCCAAGGCCTGTTTGGAATTGGCAAGGGTAGAAGTTGACCTGGAAGACGGATTCTGGAAGACTTGTTCTTGGCACATTCTGGACAGGTGCGGACATAGTTTTCCGCATCAGAAGACAAGGTGGGCCACCAAAGCCAGCGGGAAAGTATTTCTATGGTCCTCTGGATACCAGGATGACCTGCTGATCAGTTGTCGTGGCATTCGATGAGAGCCGACTTCATCAGATGAACTGGGACAAACAATTTATCAGTGGGTATCTGAGCTGGAGCAATTTTCTGAAAGTGGCGGAGTGTGACCCCAAGATCCTGAGTTAGACCGACATGAATGGAGGTCGAGGAAATTATAGGTTGCGGGTCAGGAGGCTGAGGATGGGATGCCATAAAACTCAGAGAAAGAGAATCAGTCTTGGTATTCTTTGATCCTGTACGGTCAGTGATGAGGAAGTTGAACCGGGTGAAAAACAAAGCCCAGTCAACAAGAGCGGCATAAACTCATAGAACAGGTAGAAGAGGTCTTCACCTTTAGCAGCCGCCTTTCCCGTAGAGACTGGTTGTGCTCACAGGTACTCAGATGCCCCCAGGTCTTATGCTCAGTGTAGTATGAGTTTATGCTAACACGGCAGCGCACAGGTATAGGAGGTTGCACACGGAGTAGCGACAGGTCAGATGTCAGCGGACTGGGCAGGGCACCAGAGGGTATGTCAGGTATACACAGAAAGGTCAAGGTCACAGGCACAGGTTCAGGATCCAGGGACAAGCGTAAGATCAGGGTCAGGCAATAAATCAGGGTCAGAAGCACAGGTTCAGAGTCCAGGAACAGGCAAGGGTAATACACGGGTAATCAATCTCAGAGAGCAGCCTGTCAGTCACACACAGTATATACTGCTGATCAGTAGCAGTGATATCCGTAGTACCCACAGATAGAGAGCATCCTGTCAGTCACACACAGTATATACTGCTGATAGAGCATCCTGTCAGTCACACACAGTATATACTGCTGATAGAGAGCAGCCTGTCAGTCACACACAGTAGATACTGCTGATCAGTAGCAGTGATACCCATAGTACCCACAGATAGAGAGCAGCCTGTCAGTCACACACAGTATATAATGCTGATAGAGAGCATCCTGTCAGTCACACACAGTATATACTGCTGATAGAGCATCCTGTCAGCAACACACAGTATATACTGCTGATAGAGAGCAGCCTGTCAGTCACACACAGTATATACTGCTGATAGAGAGCAGCCTGTCAGTCACACATAGTATATACCGCTGATAGAGAGCAGCCTGTCAGTCACACACAGTATATACTGCTGATAGAGAGCAGCCTGTCAGTCACACACAGTATATACCGGTGATAGTGAGCAGCCTGTCAGTCACACACAGTATATACTGCTGATAGAGAGCAGCCTGTCAGTCACACACAGTATATACCGCTGATAGAGAGCAGCCTGTCAGTCACACACAGTATATACTGCTGATAGAGAGCAGCCTGTCAGTCACACACAGTATATACTGCTGATAGAGAGCAGCCTGTCAGTCACACACAGTACATACCGCTGATAGAGAGCAGCCTGTCAGTCACACACAGTATATACCGCTGATAGAGAGCAGCCTGTCAGTCACACACAGTATATACCCGTGATAGAGAGCAGCCTGTCAGTCACACACAGTAAATACCGGTGATAGAGAGCAGCCTGTCAGTCACACACAGTATATACCGCTGATAGAGAGCAGCCTGTCAGTCATACACAGTATATATTAGCTGATAGTAAAGGGGGAGCAGTCCTATATGACAATGACATAATCCTCAGTTTTTATATGTTATTATTCAAAAAGAAACAGACAGACCATAAACAATCAGACCACACAGATAATAGTGTAAGCAAGCTTGTTTTGACCCTGGCTAATGCCTCAAAACAGTGTGGAAATTAATCTCTGAATAATAAAATTATGTCTCATAATCACTAACCGAACACTCATGTAAAATACTGTCTGCATTACCTTTATAGCCTTCTATAATAAAACTAAACTGTAGGTAGATATATATATATATATATATATATCTACTATATAAATGCCAAGTGGCGTGTGTGGAAAAAAAAAACCCAAGCTGCAGCGCCACCTGCTGGGCAGAGTTATACACTGACCTATATATTTCTTGAAGGAGAAGTGACAGTTGGGAGTGGTTGGTGGTTGCCGGGGGTGACAGTGGGGAGTTTTTAACACCTTAAGTAGCTTGATGAAGGATGTGGCGATGAAGATGAAGGATGAGGTGATGGAGAAAAATGATGAGGTGGTGACATGTGGACAAAACCACTTTAAAAAAGGGCGCTTGCGTCGGGAAGTAACGCTCTTCCCCTGAGGAGGCCTGGGCTAAGCCCAAATGCATGACAAGAACCTTTTTAACACCTCAAGTAGCTTGATTTGACTAGACTGCATGAGTATCATGCACGGGTTAACTTGTGTATATATATATATATATATATATATATATATATATACAGTATATTACCACAAGGACCCTCAGTAACCAGTTACCCCCAGTACTTACTGCTGAGGACAGGGTCACACTGAGCACTAACAGCCCCCGGTCTCTGTAACCCACAGATCATCTGCCAGATCATTGTCATCAGGTAGAAAACTCTGCACAAGATTCTTCTTCTTATCACACATTATATTTCTGATAAGATTACAGATTAGGCGACTTTCACAGATAAAAATACAGTAAAATAATGACTATTTCTGACTGTGGCTAATGCCTCAAACCAGTGATATAAATATCTGTGGTAATAATACTGTAACAGTGGAAGATACTGTATAAAATCATCTCAGTGCAGATAGAGTCTAGTTATAACTCTGTATGCCTTCTGTAAACATATATATATATACACACATATTATATATATATACAGGTATTCCTCACTTAACGACCGACCTATTTAGCGACCAATCGGACTTACGACCCGTTGTTACGTCCGGCTCCGCCGCTCAGCAATAGGGGAAATTAATGACCTGTGCCCTTGCGACGGGACGTAACCACGCCCGTAGTACCCGCATAGTTTCTTTCTGAGCTGAAGAAGACAAGACAAGACGCACCTGATACCCTTGCAGTCTCCATCGTGCGGTAAGTTAGCTCTACAGTACTTGAAAGCACTTGGTTCTGAAGTAATACTGCAAGGACATTAACTAAACATAATATCTTTTTACTAAAGGGAGGAATATAAAACTGCATATGCACATGCTGATTTTTTATTGCCATGTATATGTATACAGTACTGTACTCACTTAGCGACCAATTCGCTTAACGACCTAGTTGTTGGAACGGAACTAGGTCGTTAAGTGAGGAATACCTGTATATACACATACCTACCTATACACACATATTATATATATATACACATACCTACCTATACACACATTATATATATATATATATACACATACCTACCTATACACACATACTATATATATATACACATACCTACCTATACACACATTATATATATATATACACATACCTACCTATACACACATATTATATATATATATATATACACATACCTACCTATACACACATATTATATATATATATATATATACATACACATACCTACCTATACACACATATTATATATATATATATATATATACACATACCTACCTATACACGCATATTATATATATATATATATATATACATACACATACCTACCTATACACACATATTATATATATATATATATATATATATATATATATATACACATACCTACCTATACACACATATTATATATATATATATACACATACCTACCTATACACACATATTATATATATATATATATATATATACATACACATACCTACCTATACACACATATTATATATATATATATATATATATACACACATACCTACCTATACACACATATTATATATATATATATATACATACACATACCTACCTATACACACATATTATATATATATATATATATATATATATATACACATACCTACCTATACACACATATTATATATATATATATACACATACCTACCTATACACACATATTATATATATATATATATACACATACCTACCTATACACACATATTATATATATATATATATATATATACACATACCTACCTATACACACATATTATATATATATATATATATATATATATATA
>JAVHZZ010000001.1:503929009-503984009 GCA_036250195.1 Mixophyes australis
ATGTGTATGAGGGGTATATATGTTATATAAATGTGTATAAGGGGTATATATGTATATATAATGTGTATAAGGGGTATATATGTATATATAAATGTGTATAAGGGGTATATATGTATATATAATGTATATAAGGGGTATATATATAAATGTATATGAGGGGTATATATGTGATATAAATGTGATATAAATGTATATGAGGTGTATATATGTGATATAAATGTATATGAGGTGTATATATGTGATATAAATGTATATGAGGGGTATATATGTGATATAAATGTATATGAGGGGTATATATGTTATATAAATGTGTATAAGGGGTATATATGTATATATAATGTATATAAGGGGTATATATGTATATATAATGTATATAAGGGGTATATATGTATATATAAATGTGTATAAGGGGTATATATGTATATATAATGTATATAAGGGGTATATATGTATATATAAATGTGTATGAGGGGTATATATGTGATATATATATATATATATATATATATATATATATATATATATATAAATGTGTATGAGGGGTATATATGTGATATATATGTATATATAAATGTGTATGAGGGGTATATATGTGATATAACTGACATATAAACACATAATAATGTCATTGTCAGCTGTGAACAGACTAATAAAGTTTGATCATACAAATGAAGACACAAGATGGCGGCCTCCATGTGGAGATCTCGGCTGGTTTTGAGGCCTCTGCTAACTGGTTCCGGCAGGTTTCCGGTTCGGGTTTCGGGGCCCTGTGATGTGGGGGCCCGGTGTCTGGGGTCACAGTCACATGACCGGGGGGCGGGCACATCCCGGGGGGCGGTGTATGTGGGGGCGGTGCTCGGAGCCGGGCTGGGGCTCTGGGGCTTCCTACGGGGCCCCCGGGGGCTCCTACAGGTGGAGGCTGCTAAACCCGACACCCCGAAACCTGACACCCTGACACCCCGAAACGTCTTCAACTTCATAGCGGATGTGGCCGAGAAAACTGCCCCAGCCGTGGTCAACATAGAGATCCTGGGCAGGTCAGTGACCCCATGTTATATATACACCCTGTATAGGGTCAGTGACCCCATGTTATATATACACCCTGTATAGGGTCAGTGACCCCATGTTATATATACACCCTGTATAGGGTCAGTGACCCCATGTTATAAATACACCCTGTATAGGGTCAGTGACCCCATGTTATATATACACCCTGTATAGGGTCAGTGACCCCATGTTATATATACACCCTGTATAGGGTCAGTGACCCCATGTTATATATACACCCTGTATAGGGTCAGTGACCCCATGTTATATATACACCCTGTATAGGGTCAGTGACCCCATGTTATATATACACCCTGTATAGGGTCAGTGACCCCATGTTATATATACACCCAGTATAGGGTCAGTGACCCCATGTTATATATACCCCAGTATAGGGTCAGTGACCCCATGTTATATATACACCCTGTATAGGGTCAGTGACCCCATATATACCCCAGTATAGGGTCAGTGACCCCATGTTATATATACACCCAGTATAGGGTCAGTGACCCCATGTTATATATACACCCTGTATAGGGTCAGTGACCCCATATATACCCCAGTATAGGGTCAGTGACCCCATGTTATATATACACCCAGTATAGGGTCAGTGACCCCATGTTATATATACACCCTGTATAGGGTCAGTGACCCCATATATACCCCAGTATAGGGTCAGTGACCCCATGTTATATATACCCCAGTATAGGGTCAGTGACCCCATATATACCCCAGTATAGGGTCAGTGACTCCATGCCATATATACACCCTGTATATCGTCAGTGACCCCTCCCATATTAGATATACACCCTGGTCAGTGACCCCATGTTATATATACACCCTGTATAGAGTCAGTGGCCGACATGTCATAATCGCCCTGATCAGTGACCCTAAATAATGTTTGTGCATAGATCCTGGGCAGGTTGGTTAGTGACCCTGTATCATATATATATACACCCTGCATAGGGTCTGTACAGAGATCCCAGGCAGGTCAGTGACCCTATAACATATCTACACCTTGTATAGGGTTTGTACAGAGATCCCGGGCAGGTCAGTGACCCTATATCATATCTATACCCTGTATAGGGTGTGTACAGAGATCCCAGGCAGGTCAGTGACCCTATATCATATGTACACCCTGCATAGGGTCTGTACAGAGATCCTGGGCAGGTCAGTGACCCTATATCATATCTATACCCTGTATAGGGTGTGTACAGAGATCCCAGACAGGTCAGTGACCCTATATCATATGTACACCCTGCATAGGGTCTGTACAGAGATCCCAGGCAGGTCAGTGACCCTATATCATATCTATACCCTGTATAGGGTGTGTACAGAGATCCCGGGCAGGTCAGTGACCCTATATCATATGTACACCCTGTATAGGGTCTGTACAGAGATCCTGGGCAGGTCAGTGACCCTATATCATATCTATACCCTGTATAGGGTGTGTACAGAGATCCCAGGCAGGTCAGTGACCCTATATCATATGTACACCTTGTATAGGGTCTGTACAGAGATCCCGGGCAGGTTAGTGACCCTATATCATATGTACACCCTGTATAGGGTCTGTACAGAGATCCTGGGCAGGTCAGTGACCCTGTATCATATATACACCCTGTATAGGGTCTGTACAGAGATCCCGGGCAGGTCATTGACCCTATATCATATGTACACCCTGTATAGGGTCTGTACAGAGATCCTGGGCAGGTCAGTGACCCTATATCATATCTATACCCTGTATAGGGTGTGTACAGAGATCCCGGGCAGGTCATTGACCCTATATCATATATACACCTTGTATAGGGTGTGTACAGAGATCCCGGGCAGGTTAGTGACCCTATATCATATGTACACCCTGTATAGGGTCTGTACAGAGATCCCGGGCAGGTCATTGACCCTATATCATATATACACCCTGTATAGGGTCTGTACAGAGATCCCAGGCAGGTCATTGACCCTATATCATATATACATGATCTCCCCGCACTGTTCTCCAGTAACAGTTCAGTATAGAGCACTTGCAGTAAACCATGATATTTCTAACACGTACACACAGTCACCATTTTTGCATCCATAGGCACCCTTTCACCGGGCGGCAGACAGTGATCTCTAGTGGTTCGGGGTTCCTGGTGTCTCCGGATGGCCTTATTGTTACCAACGCCCATGTTGTGGCCAATAAAAGGAACGTGAGAGTGAAGCTGTATAATGGGGATGTATATGAAGCCAGTGTTAGCCATATGGATCCTGTACAAGACATCGCCACCATTAAAATTACCCCCAAGGTACTGGCCTGTGACTATCTACCGCGTGGTACCATGCTGTATCCTGGACCAGCTGTGATGTTTGCATCTCTCTTTCTGACAGGCCCCTCTCCCCACACTGCCCCTGGGGCGCTCCTCAGAGGTCAGACAAGGGGAGTTTGTTGTCGCTTTGGGTACTCCATACTTGTTGCGTAATACCATCACCTCCGGGATTGTCAGTTCTGTGCACAGAGGTAGCCAGGAGCTTGGCCTATCACACAAAGACATGGACTTTATCCAGACAGACGCCATTATAGATGTGAGTATCTTCATATGCTCCCGGTCAGTGGCTTTCTGCAAGTGCCATAATTATGCTATATATATTACTCAGTACTATCTATACGGATATCTGCCTTTCCGTGTCATCAGCTGATTACATTTTCTGTCTACAATTTCCAAAGGGGAAGAAACAATTACTTTAAATATCAGATTTTATTGTTATGCATTAAAAGCATTTTCTTTGCCAGATTTAAGATCTTAATTAAAATAAAACCAGGATTTATTCCATTGTGAGACACTGACAACGGGGTATAGTAGGGGGCACTTTAAATATTAAACTGTTGAAGGAAAGCTCCTCCCTTATTATGGCCCTCCCATCTGGAGCCATCTTCAGTTTTATAACAAAGGCCAGAAGACAGGGCAGAGGTAGGCGTAACAGAATGTCTAGAATGTAAACCACAAACAACCAACAGCCAGATCTGTGCCCAATGGACACAGAGAAACGTATCTTCTCTCTTTCCTGATATTGGGGACATTTCAACAATGGTCCAAGTGCCGCCCCTAAGGGTGAGATTGCTTGGAAACAGCTGTGTGCAAGACCTTGCACCTAAAGCTTGCATCCTGGGATTATTATTATCGTAGATTTGTAAGGCACCACAGTGCTCCGCAGCGCAGTACAGTAGGGAAGACAAGGACATGCATAAAATAGGACATACGTAAAACAAGAACAGACAAAATGAATGGAGACATGAAAACAAAGGGTATGAAGGACCCTGCTCATTAGAAAGCTAACGTTCTAAAGGGAAGAGGGCACAGCTGAAACAAGAGTGGCGAGTGTAGCTCAGAGTGTCAATTGGGACAGTTGTGAGGGTGCATTAGTGTGAATAGTGTTATCAAGGATAAGGTCACCTCTAAAATAGAGATGGGTTTTCAAAGTGCATCTAAAGCTTTGTAGGTAACGGTGAGTAATTTGAATTTGATTCTGGAGGACACAGAGAGCCAGTGTAGGGATTTGCAAAGTGGTGCACCAGATGTGGAGCGGGGAGAGAGGAAGATCAGTCTTGCAGTAGCATTTAGGATGGATAGAAGTGTGGATATATGGGTGTCAGGAATGCCTGATAGCAGGAGGTTGCAATAGTCAAGACAGGAGATGATGAGAGAATGGATAAGAGTTTTGGGAGCATGTTGAGTAAGAAAAGGATTTATTCTGACAGTTATTAAGGTGGAGTCGACAGGACTGGGGGAGAGTCTGGATGTGAGGAATAAAGCAGAGGGCGGAGTCAAGTGTAACACAAGACCGCCTATGCCACCCAGTGTGTGGTTGCTGGGAACCTGCTGGGCTTACTTTGCCACCGTCCTCTTTCGTTATTCCCAATACGCCCCTCCTTCCGCAGTAGGTGAAGCCTGCTGCCACCACTGGGCTCCTTCATGGCTTCCAGAACCACGTTCCTTCTGGGTAACTGTCACTGCTAGTGTACTCCCGTGCTGGTACACTGGGGCTGGTACTATGGATCAGGGTGCTATTTATGGATCCCCCCTGGCCTATCACACTGGCCAAAGCTGCTGGGTGGTACTGGAGAGCTGGGTTCAAAACTCAGAAACAGCTGGAAACGGATTTGATTTTGGGTCTAATCTGTAGGTCACAGGATTACAGCAGTTGAAGTTGTCACGCAGGGTCTTGAAGCAGAGTGATATTTATTTCAAGTATCCTGACAAGGACAGTTCCACTGATTAAAGGCATCAGTGGTCAGGTCAGATGGAACATCAGAATGATACATTTCAGTGTAAAAGGGGTCTCTTTTTATACAGTTTTAGACACAGGCTATTTTTAGAATCAGGATGCAATTTGTTTACCCAAACATGGATTTACATGCAATGCAAAGCTAACAATATTTACACTTATCTGTGATATCCTTGCTGTGATTTCCTGTATCTTATTTTGGACACAGTGGACATCTGATTATCTTTCCCTTAAGAGTTATTGGACACTCTCCTCAGAAGATCTAATTAACATGAGATTAGCATGGGTGCTTTCTTCCAACAGTTGCACAATACACATTTCCTCCAAAGAACAGAATTCCCCAAGAAAAGTTGCAAACCCCAAACAAGGCATTTCCTTACACCAAAATATACAAAATACTTTATAAACAAAGGCTTATTGTATCAGATATATACATCAGAAATAATGAATTTCCTCTAGCAAGGTTAAAACAAAACAAAAAAAAAACAATTCTCCCCTGGTCTCAGAAATAAAGATTTCCCTTACCAAAATATACACAATCTCAAAAATAAGTGCATGTGCAATTATATAAAATAAGCGCCCTGCGCTATTTTTTTTAAATACATTTATACCATAAGTTACTTATAAGTGATCCAGTCACACCTTCAATGAAGAATTCTTCAAATAAGCTAAACTATCAATCAATGAAAAAGAGCAGTTAATCGAACCTTCAACTTCTTTAAATTCTGGTTTTAAAAGAAAGCGTCTTACTACCTTCTGGGTAGAGGAATACGAACAGCTCAGTGAGCAGGCACTCGGATACCTCTTGTCGTTTACTAATGCTGAACTAGTGGAGAGAGCTTTTTCTTCTTACAACTTCATAAACAATAAGTACCGCAACAAGCTTAATGCAAGACTGTATCGTGTATCTTAAGAGACTTAGTGCATCAAAACTAACTCAATGATCTCATTAACAAGTGATCTGTAGAACAATTATTACAGACTTCATATAACACAAATATTAATATTAATAAATTAAAAGATTGTTAAATACCTGTGTTACGAATATTGTAAAATGTAATCTATGGTTTGTACTTTTAGTGTAGTAGTTTAACTTTTCTAATTTATATCCTTGTTTCCATTATTGTACATGAGATAGGCAGTGAACAAAGTGTCAGTATATAAAAACAGCTATTTTAAAAACAAGGGGTACAATTTATCTAAATGGGTTCTACAGGGAAACACAAGTGGACAGAGCCTGGGAACCACCGCTGTACTCCAAAGGGCACTTAAACTACAACCTAAACTGAAGATGGCTCCAGATGGGCGGGAGAGATTTAACGTGCCCACCTACTATACCCCATGGTCGCTGTGTCCCCCAATGGCAGGAAAGAGAAATAAAGTTTTGTGTATTGAACACTTCTTCCAGGAAGATCTTCAACTATCTTCTATTGATGATCTATCGTCTTCCTATGACTATAGTGTGTAGGACTCTACGTCATACTTTATCCTATAGGTAATTACTTTTAGTGACTTCCCATCATTATTTCATGGTTCTATTCATATCTAGGCAATATATCTAACCCTTCCATATGTTTACCTCCAATACATGTAACAATTATTTTCATCTCTCTTATCATTATCTTATGACATTAAATAGTTGTTTTCTTCTAGATCTGGCCTGGCCAACCTGTGTCTCTCCAGGTGTTGTGAAACTACAATACCCAGCATGCTTTGCTTGTAGATAGCTGTCAGGGCCTGCCGGGACTTATAGTTTCACCACAACTGGGGAGCGACAGAGTGTCCAGGCTTGTACTAGAGCATTGTGAACAAGTGCTGACCTTACAGGACTCTCAGTGAGCGGAGGCCACAACAGTTTACATGTATCAAACAAAGGCTGGGATATGAGATTATCACTCAGCTGACACATGGAACCGTATAAGACTAAAGAGGCTGGGTACATTGTGCTCCAGATACCCGGTACCGGAGGGGGTAACTTACAGGAGTAATACCGTGCCACATCATTGAAGGGATTTACCCCCCCGGAAATTATATTTAAATATATGTATGTATATATTTGGGCTCTGGGAGTGTAAATGTATTTATTTTCATATTGTTCATATATTGATTTATTATGATATTTTGGAGGCATCTTAGTTCTGTAATGTTTCTGAAAGAAGGAGATCCCAGGCTAGTTAGACCTTCTCATCTTAGTTCTGTAACATTTCTGAAGGAAGGAGATCCCATGCTAGTTAGACCTTCTCATCTTAGTTCTGTAATGTTTCTGAAAGAAGGAGATCCCATGCTAGTTAGACCTTCTCATCTTAGTTCTGTAACGTTTCTGAAAGAAGGAGATCCCATGCTAGTTAGACCTTCTCATCTTAGTTCTGTAACGTTTCTGAAAGAAGGAGATCCCAGGCTAGTTAGACCTTCTCATCTTAGTTCTGTAATGTTTCTGAAAGTAGGAGATCCTATGCTAGTTAGACCTTCTCATCTTAGTCCTGTAACATTTCTGAAAGAAGGAGATCCCATGCTAGTTAGACCTTCTCATCTTAGTTCTGTAATGTTTCTGAAAGAAGGAGATCCCATGCTAGTTAGACCTTCTCATCTTAGTTCTGTAATGTTTCTGAAAGTAGGAGATCCCATGCTAGTTAGACCTTCTCATCTTAGTTCTGTAACGTTTCTGAAGGAAGGAGATCCCATGCTAGTTAGACCTTCTCATCTTAGTTCTGTAACGTTTCTGAAGGAAGGAGATCCCATGCTAGTTAGACTTTCTCATCTTAGTTCTGTAACGTTTCTGAAGAAAGGAGATCCCATGCTAGTTAGACCTTCTCATCTTAGTTCTGTAACATTTCTGAAAGAAGGAGATCCCAGGCTAGTTAGACCTTCTCATCTTAGTTCTGTAATGTTTCTGAAGAAAGGAGATCCCATGCTAGTTAGACCTTCTCATCTTAGTTCTGTAACATTTCTGAAAGAAGGAGATCCCATGCTAGTTAGACCTTCTCATCTTAGTTCTGTAACGTTTCTGAAGGAAGGAGATCCCATGCTAGTTAGACCTTCTCATCTTAGTTCTGTAACGTTTCTGAAGGAAGGAGATCCCAGGCTAGTTAGACCTTCTCATCTTAGAGTGACCAACACATCTTTTAGCCTGAATGCACAGAAGGGGGTTGTTATCCTTTTACCCTGTGTGTCCTGTGTCTTAGAGAGATAGGAAATGAGGAAACAGCAATTTTATAGCAAGTCATTTATGAAATCACAGTTTGATGTAAATTTTGTTAAGTTTAAATTGCGTTAAATGCAAGATTAGAGACTATATTACATCCTGATGCTAAACATTGAATGTAATATCTCAGACTTTCTGGTGCCAGGTTTGGACAGGGGGCTGGGTTACCCCCTACCTACATGCATGTCAGAAACAGCTTATAAAGAGCTGTATTTTGTATTATACCATCTGTACTACTAGATGATCACTAGTACCTCCAACTAGTGTGTAATAGTCCTTGTAAGGACCCCTTGAGCAATGGACATCCCTGCTCGAAGATTCTGCCTGATGCCTATTGTCTGCTGTATCCTGTGACCAACTGATAAGAGCTTACACTCTAATCCGTTCCTCGGCTGAACCCAGCGTCACTGTGTCAACACTCTGCACACTACTCAGCAGTCCTGATCTATAGTAAGCGGTCAGGAGGTACCAGCCAGCCCGCAGGGAAGAGGCGCTGCAGCAGCTATACCAGCTACCCCAGAAGTAAACGCTCTCGGGTGCCTGTGAAGCAGCCTGGTGGTAGCAGCTGAATCCTCATACAACTATGGCGCAGTTGGCGAGTAGGGGTGGTCAGTAACAGTCGATTACTGCTGGTGAGAATATAACCCAGATAAATTCTGTAACATCCCCCCCAGAGTTAGACCATCTGACCACATATAAATATCCATTGCTCAAACATAGGGATATATATCATCGTGAGAGCAGTGTGTGGCCGTATAACTGTGATTGTAAAGTAAGAGGTGAGCTGTGAGGCCACACTGGAGGTATGACACAAATATCCCTCTCATCCTTAACACCGGGCTTTATCTCCTTCACAGGTCGGTAATTCTGGGGGTCCCCTTGTAAATCTGGTGAGTATCGTCTTCAACACCATTTTCCAAGGCTGGGCCTCAATAGTGAAAGTGAACAAAACTAAAATAACACTATTAGCTGAATATTTGTTTTTCCTGTTCATGATTCATTGTTCAACAGAACAGTCGTGTTTTCTTTAATGTGATTTGTTTAATGTTTTTTTTTAATGTTAATTAATGCGATGTCACTATAGTAACACAGTGATGGTGCGATGTCACTATAGTAACACAGTGATGGTGCGATGTCACTATAGTAACACAGCGATGGTCCCGGTGCGATGTCACTATAGTAACACAGTGATGGTCCCGGTGCGATGTCACTATAGTAACACAGTGATGGTGCGATGTCACTATAGTAACACAGTGATGGTGCGATGTCACTATAGTAACACAGTGATGGTGTGATGTCACTATAGTAACACAGTGATGGTCCCGGTGCGATGTCACTATAGTAACACAGTGATGGTGCGATGTCATTATAGTAACACAGTGATGGTGCGATGTCACTATAGTAACACAGTGATGGTGCGATGTCATTATAGTAACACAGTGATGGTGCGATGTCACTATAGTAACACAGTGATGGTGCGATGTCACTATAGTAACACAGTGATGGTGCGATGTCATTATAGTAACACAGTGATGGTGCGATGTCACTATAGTAACACAGTGATGGTGCGATGTCACTATAGTAACACAGTGATGGTGCGATGTCACTATAGTAACACAGTGATGGTGCGATGTCACTAGTAACACAGTGATGGTGCGATGTCACTATAGTAACACAGTGATGGTGCGATGTCACTATAGTAACACAGTGATGGTCCCGGTGCGATGTCACTATAGTAACACAGTGATGGTCCCGGTGCGATGTCACTATAGTAACACAGTGATGGTGCGATGTCATTATAGTAACACAGTGATGGTGCGATGTCACTATAGTAACACAGTGATGGTGCGATGTCACTATAGTAACACAGTGATGGTGCGATGTCACTATAGTAACACAGTGATGGTGCGATGTCACTATAGTAACACAGTGATGGTCCCGGTGCGATGTCACTATAGTAACACAGTGATGGTCCCGGTGCGATGTCACTATAGTAACACAGTGATGGTCCCGGTGCGATGTCACTATAGTAACACAGTGATGGTCCCGGTGCGATGTCACTATAGTAACACAGTGATGGTCCCGGTGCGATGTCACTATAGTAACACAGTGATGGTCCCGGTGCGATGTCACTATAGTAACACAGTGATGGTCCCGGTGCGATGTCACTATAGTAACACAGTGATGGTGCGATGTCACTATAGTAACACAGTGATGGTGCGATGTCACTATAGTAACACAGTGATGGTGCGATGTCACTATAGTAACACAGTGATGGTGCGATGTCACTATAGTAACACAGTGATGGTGCGATGTCACTATAGTAACACAGTGATGGTGCGATGTCACTATAGTAACACAGTGATGGTGCGATGTCACTATAGTAACACAGTGATGGTGCGATGTCACTATAGTAACACAGTGATGGTGCGATGTCACTATAGTAACACAGTGATGGTGCGATGTCACTATAGTAACACAGTGATGGTGCGATGTCACTATAGTAACACAGTGATGGTGCGATGTCACTATAGTAACACAGTGATGGCCCCGGTGCGATGTCACTATAGTAACACAGTGATGGTGCGATGTCACTATAGTAACACAGTGATGGTGCGATGTCACTATAGTAACACAGTAATGGTGCGATGTCACTATAGTAGCACATTAGTAATATACAGTATGAATCCTAAGATTAGAGTGTCAGCTCTATAGAACTAAGGATTAGAGGCGTTCCCCCCCCTCTGAGGACACTTTATTAATGTATTTCCAGGACGGGGAAGTGATTGGGATTAATACGCTCAAGGTGACGGCCGGCATTTCTTTTGCGATTCCATCAGACAGGGTGCAGGATTTTCTCCAGCAGGCGAAGACGAGGAGTAAGTGTGGGGGGGGGAGCGGGGTAATTGTGGGTAATTTGGATGGAGACTGACTCTCTCTCTCCCCAGCCTCCAGCTTCGGACACTCAGAGGTGAGGCACCGTTACATTGGAATCATGATGCTGACGCTCACTTCGAGGTATGATCACAGTTATTAGCTGCTGACGTGGTAGAGGCAGCACATTTGACAGCGTCCCTGCAGCCGGTCATTAATCAGAATACGTGTCCATATCACTATGTAGGATCCTGGCTGATTTGAAACTTCGTGATCCTGGATTTCCTGACGTGTCCCACGGGATTCTCATTCACAAAGTGATCATTGGGTCCCCCGCACATCAGTGAGTCTGTCAGTCGCATTTCCTTTTCTAACCACCATGATGGATGGGGACTAACATGGCAACATGTATGTGGGTAATATTACATACTATCTGTCAGTGATCAGACACAGATCTCCCAGTACTTATATACATGTATGTGGGTAATATTACATACTATCTGTCAGGGATCAGACACGGATCTCCCAGTACTTATATACCTGTATGTGGGTAATATTACATACTATCTGTCAGTGATCAGACACGGATCTCCCAGTACTTATATACATGTATGTGGGTAATATTACATACTATCTGTCAGGGATCAGACACGGATCTCCCAGTACTTATATACGTGTATGTGGGTAATATTACATACTATCTGTCAGGGATCAGACACGGATCTCCCAGTACTTATATACATGTATGTGGGTAATATTACATACTATCTGTCAGGGATCAGACACGGATCTCCCAGTACTTATATACATGTATGTGGGTAATATTACATACTATCTGTCAGGGATCAGACACGGATCTCCCAGTACTTATATACATGTATGTGGGTAATATTACATACTATCTGTCAGGGATCAGACACGGATCTCCCAGTACTTATATACATGTATGTGGGTAATATTACATACTTATATACATGTATGCGTGTAATATTACATACTCCAGGACCTATATACATGAATTGCCAGCTTGCTCTGCTGACTCTGACATCTCCTTTCTCAGAGCCGGTCTGAAGGCCGGAGACGTGATCATGGAGATTAATGCGCAAAAAGCCGTCACCTCGGAGGACGTGTATGATGCGGTCATCACTCAACCAAAACTCACCATCACTATCAGACGTGGCTATGAGACTCTGATGGTGAATGTTATCCCGGAGCCCGTGGAGTGATTGTGTGTGTGCTTCCCCCACATGTCATTACCATCGGACTGGGGAGTAGGCACTGATGGGACCTTACAGCATCTGGATGGACTGGTGGTGGGTGCATGGAGAAGACCCCAGTCCCAGTATGCAACGTGGGATCTGTGAGCGATACTGTCTGTATGTACTGTCTAACACAAGGTCTGTGTGCACTGGTGTAGACGACAGCTTGTCTGGTCCATATGCACACACATAGAGAGCGATGGTTAGTGAATACACCTGGGTTTCTGGGACGGTAACACAAGACTGTGGCTGTCATTTACAGTTTAGATCATCAGAAACATGATTATGTATGTGGGAATGAAGAGTCGGCTGCGTTTTTATCATAAATCCCTGTGGAAGGCTATAAGACGGATGTTGGGATTCACCATTTTCCTTAATAAGTTATGATTCTGGACTACCATGGCAACCGCAGTCACATGGCACATGATGTAGTGAGCAGAGAGGCTTTGGAACACCTGAGCTCTGTCCGTCCTCCTCTGCCATCATATGAAATGTTGAGAGCTGTGAGCCTGTGCCTGAGCTTCTGATAAGGAGATCATTATTTGTAGGAGGACAGCTAAGATCAGATGTATGCTTAAAATGCACTTCTTATTTAAAGAAGGGAAAACGTCTATGTGGGTTTTTTGCTGCTTAAAGGATATGTCCAACCTTAGAAAATATAGCCCAGCACTCTAATACAAACCTTATATAATCACTATGTGTCAGCATTTACATAAGTAGGAGAATTCTGTGCACAATATATAGGGATAAGCTCACAGGCCTATCTTGTGGGTGAGTCCTCAGCCAGTTCAGCCACAAGTGTACTCAGGGTGTCACAATGAAATCCTTCTCTGAGCCTCTGTGGTCTAAGTAGGCAGCACCTATGGGGGGAGGCGTCTAACTCCCAAAAAACAAATTAGAAATCAGTGAAACCAAGGTGCGCTCCTTATAATAATGACGTGTACAAGTGAATAACAACATTTGCGAGTACATCCAGGACAAGACCACGTGTGTGTGCAAACAAGAGAAGATATAATCCAGCGCTCTGTGTGTCAGTATTTGCTGACATACATCATACACATCAGTAGGGGAACGTTGTGCACAATACAGCTAAGTTGTGTAGCTGGGACGGTAGTTACCCTCCATGGAATTCAACTACTCGGGCAGGATGTCCAAAATAAGGTTTTATTATTATTATTATCTTTTATTTATGAGGCGCCACAACGGGTCCGCAGCTCCGTACATGGGACAACAGTACAGGGTAACAATACATGGCGCACAGGGTTGTGCAGACAATAGGTATAAGTGGAAGTACCGGCTAAGCAGAGAGAGGGGTAAGAGTGAGCTTCAGTGTACAGATAGGAAGGGGAGGGGGCAGTGAGCGGAGGTTTGTACCTCTGCCCAGTAGTGAGGGCGCCACTTACAGGATCGGGGCAGAGATGGAGAAGCGGAGGTTTGGAGATGGGGAGTCAAGTGACGAAATGGAGACGAGTGGGGGAGCTGAAGGTAACCAAGAGGGAGAGGTAAGAGGGCCCTTACAATCTAAGGGTGAGGGGGAGACAGAGAGGCAAGGTGGGGTGAGGGATGAGTTATTATGACTGCACAACAAGATACAGGGTAAATGTAGCATGTATCCTCCAGTATCCTCGTACAGACGGCACATTCTCCTGCAGTATTACTGCTACTGTTTAGCTAGACCGTTACTACAGGCAGTGTAATTCCCTAGTAGTCCAGCGTAGGCACGTGACGCAAGCGCAGTTCCTCGTCACCCCCCAAAACAGGTTATATAACACTGATTTTTCCCACGGTCATGAAGCTAATGGGGAGTGTATCAGGGCGGTAACTCGCTGGTGATTGGTGGTAATATGACCAGCTAACCCCGGAGGGTCTCCCTCTCCTGCTGACTGATGGGTAGAGGGTACTATCATGTAATGTCCTTGATGACTACAGGACAGAAGTGGATGATAAGGTTTGTTTACTCTCCTTGTTTAGCCCAGACCCCTTGTCCTGTCTTATCTTTTATTAACTCTTCCATCTGGCTACATTTAAGAATAATCCCTTCTAACACACAATCAATAACTAAAATACGCAGGAAATATAATCACATATTTTACATTTCACACGTGAGCAAAAGTAAAATAAAGTAACAGAGCGATGAGAACAGTTCAATAGACAAAGAGACAACGGAACGCGAATGTTCTTATATCTTGTACCCTGGAGTCCACGATCACAGACTGGGGTCTCGCACAGGACAACAAGGACCGCTGTGTATGTGAGAACAAGAGAAAGGGAAGGTTTAATGGTCACTCCCTGAGCTCTCCCGTTACACTGACTGAGGACTCGCCTACAGCTTATCCCAATAATAGGGCACAGCAGTCTCCTACTAATGTATGTGCTGCACATAGTCATTTATACACTCTTTATGTTACAGCACCAGACTATATATATATTTTGTTCTCACATTTTACAAATGATTTTATTCACTTGTACACGTTTCATTCATTTAAAGAAGCTCCTTGTTATCATCACTAATTTCTTGTATGTTGTAACTTAATAGGAGAAAAAAGTGATTTTTGTATCTTTGGATAGAACTTTAACATTATACTTGGACAACACAGGTGGACAAACATTGGATGACTCCCAGGAATAAGTTATATCTGCCACAGCCTATTTCTGCATTACTTGTCTATCTATAAGGAACACTGCAAAGAGGTAATTGTTTAAAAACCCCCCCTTACTTTCTGCTTTTACTCTGATCACAATGTTTAACAAATTGCTCTTCTTGGTCTCATTTTATGGCATTATCTTTAGGACGGTGTCATCTCTCACCCCTCCACCAACACAAACATTTGTCCTCATTACACCTGCATTACTCCACTCACCTCTAGTCAACACTCATGAACTGTTATCCTATTTATTATCTCTAACAAGTACAACCTCCACCTGTCACCAGAAAATAAAAAGTCACACATCTTACAATCCCCTTGCCTATCTTTCTCTCACCCTGCTTCTATTAGCCGGTGATATATCACCTAATCCAGGTCCCCCCACTCCTCACACACACATACATCTGAGCACTACCGCTCTATAGCAAACCTCAAACACATCACCTGTCTCCCCTCTCTTCCAAAGTCCTTTAGATGTGCCCTTTGGAATGCACGCTCTGTTTGTAACGAACTTACCTCCATTCATGATCTCTTCCTCTCAAAAAACCTCAACCTTCTGGTAATAACAGAAACATGGCTCATGCAATCAGACACTGCCTCACCTGCAGCCCTTTCACATGGTGGCCTCCATCTCACCCACACCCCCAGACCAGGAGGCAGACAAGGAGGGGGGGTTGGACTACTTCTCTCCCCACAGTGCACGTTTACAGTTCTACCAAGTGTCCCATCACTCACGTTCACATCTTTTGAAGTACATACTGTTCGCATTTTTAATCCATTCTCTCTACGTGATGCGGTGATCTATCGTCCCCCTGGAGCACACCAACAATTTATTGAGGATTTCTCTGCATGGCTCACTCACTTCTTATCTTCAGACATCCCCAACATCATCATGGGTGACTTCAACATCCCCATTGATAACCCACCTTCCAAAGCTGCTTCCAAACTACTCTCTCTAACTCTCTCTTGTTTTCTCTAGACTATGCTCAGTTTTCTTAACACACCCTTTCCCCTCTCGGATCATCACCTTATCAGCTACTCACTCACCCCCACTGCTCTAACCTCTCTACTGTCTAACGCTACCAAGCCTCCTCATACCCGCAGAAATCTTAATTCTATTAATATTCAACAATTTACCACCTCTCTCCAACACCTTCTATCCCCTATCTCTACATTCTCATCCCCTGAGATGGCAGTACCTCATTTTCACCAAACCTTAGTAACAGCCATTGATCAAGTGGCTCCAGCAACACTTCATACTACACTTCGCTTCGATGTCAGCCGTGGCACACTACATCAACACGAAATCTTCAAAAACTGTCCCGTAAAGCAGAACGTCACTGGCGTAAATCTCGCACCTCTAATGACTTCTTCATATATACTTCTATCTACCGCTCCTAACAAAATGCTCTGGACACTGCAAAACAAACATACTTCCAATCTCTTATCTATGCTCAAGCTTCCAACCCCAAACGCCTTTTTAAGACATTTAAAGCTCTTCTCAATCCTCCCACCCCAAACCCTCCGTCCACTATCAGTGCCCAGGATCTTGCTTCCTATTTCAAGGACAAGATTGATAAGATCAGACTAGAATTGGTATCCTCTTCCTTGACAAGCAATTGGTTCAATTCCTTCCCACCAACCTCTGACACCCTCTCTTCATTTGACCCCACAAATGAAGAGGAAATTTCTACTCTCTTCTTATCCTCCTACTCTACCTCCTGTCCTCTTGATCCTATTCCCTCACAAATTGGTAGATCGCTGTCTCCTGTGCTCATTTCACCTCTAACTAAAATCTGTAATGTCTCACTCTCTACTGGCATCTTTCCGTCACTATACAAGCATGCAGTGATTACTCCTATTCTAAAAAAACAAGATTCCGACCCAAACTCTATCAAATTACCGTCCCATCTCTCAGCTCCCATGCCCCTCCAAGCTCCTAGAGAGACTTGCCTACACTCGCCTCACACGCTTTCTTTCTGCTAACAACCTGTTGGATCCTCTTCAGTCTGACTTTCGTTCTCAACATTCCACAGAGACTGCGCTGACCAAGGTTGTCAATGATCTGATCGCTGCTAAAACTGAACGCCATTACTGTCTCCTAATTCTCCTGGATCTCTCGGTTGCATTTGACACCGTTGACCACTCTCTCCTCATACAAACGCTGCAATCCCTAGGTCTTCAAGACACAGTTCTATCCTGGTTCTCATCCTACCTCTCTAATCGCTCTTTCACTGTTAATTTCTCTGGAGCCACCTGTGCTCCGCTTCCCCTATCAGTTGGAGTACCACAAGGCTCGGTGCTAGGTCCTCTGCTGTTCTCTATCTATACCGCTTCTCTTGGAAATCTAATAAGTTCCTTTGGATTTCAGTATCCTCTCTATGCGGATGATACACAAATCTATCTATCCTCTCCTGATCTCTCACCATCTGTGTTGTCCCGTGTAACTGACTGTCTTTCTGCCATTTCATCTTGGATGTCCTCTCGTGAACTCAAACTCAATCTTTCTAAAACAGAGTTAATAATATTCCCACCCACCAACAAGAGCATACCTGACATTTCTATCTCTGTTGATAACATGACCATAAATCCCACCCCACAAGCTCGCTGCCTAGGTGTAATCCTTGATTCACACCTATCCTTTGTTCCCCACATTGACTCTATATCTAAATCATGTTACATACAACTCAAAAACATTTCCAGAATTCGCACATATCTCACACAAGACACTGCAAAAACCTTAATTCATGCACTTATCATCTCCCGCATTGACTATTGCAATTCCCTCCTTACTGGTCTTCCCAAAAACAGACTCAACCCCCTACAATCTATTTTGCATGCTGCGGCAAGATTGATTTTCCTTGCAAATAGCTATTCCTCTGTTGAATCACTCTGTATGTCTCTATACTGGTTGCCTGTTTTCTACCGAATCCAATATAAAATACTCTTACTAACCTACAAGGCCATCAACAAAGTTGCACCAACATACATCTCCTCTCTTGTCTCAAAATATCTCCCAACTCGGCGACTCCGCTCTGCACAAGATCTGCGTCTCTCATCCACACTCATTACATCCTCCCATTCCCGATTACAGGACTTTTTCCGGGCTGCACCCACTCTATGGAATTCTCTCCCTCGCACAATAAGACTTTCCTCTAGTCTACAAGCTTTCAAGTGTTCTCTGAAAACCCACCTCTTCAGACAAGCTTATAATATTCCTCAACCACCCTCTTAACCTCACTACACTACCCTATTACCAACTGTTATACAACTACCCCTTGACCAACATTGTTGTGTGACAGGATCATTTAGCTTATGAGTCACTTTTACCTTTGCAGTCTGGCTGGGCCGACTGCAAATGTAGACTTAACCTCATGTGTCAAACTCCCATTGTCCCATAGATTGTAAGCTTGCGAGCAGCCTTCTCACCCCTTTGTCTGTTTTACCCAGTTTGTTTATTAGTTTACTATGTTTGTCCCCAATTGTAAAGCGCTATGGAATATGTTGGCGCTATATAAATAAATGATGATGATGATGATTTACCTGTTCTATTGGACTGTTTCATATCTTTTGTCTGCTCCAGTGTAATACTTTTGCTCTGCCTACAGGTGTCACTGTTCCTCTATATTCTGACAAGTTTAAATGACAGGCTGAATTACTGAGTAAATAGCATCTGCTCTTACAGAGAGTGAGAGATCCAGCTATATCCCAGTGCTTCTAAGATTAGAATTATCCCCAATAACAAGTCTTTGTATTTTATACAATGAGCTATTGTAGTGTATGTAACACAGCATTACCTATTGTGGTGTAGTGTAACTAGAGTAGTAGTATGCATTTAGGTGTAGTGTTTATAGAAATATATGTAGCTTTAGTGTATTAAGCTCAGAAGTGTGTATATAGGCGTAGTGTGGCCTCCATTCCCCTCCTCACATCATGTCACTGCCCCTGTCACATACAGCCCTGTCCTCACTAACACATCACTCATCTCCTGATATACTCTGTACTGCTGGGGGAACCTGCTCCTCCCACTATATAACTCTCAGTCTGTGACTTCCTGCTGCCTCCATTCCCCTCCTCACATCATGTCACTGCCCCTGTCACATGCAGCCCTGTCCTCACTAACACATCACTCCTCTCCTGATATACTCTGTGCTGCTGGGGGACCCTGCTCCTTCCCCTATAATACTCTGTCTGTGACTTCCTGCTGCCTCCATTCCCCTCCTCACATCATGTCACTGCCCCTGTCACATGCAGCCCTGTCCTCCCTAACACATCACTAATCCCCTGATATACTCTGTGCTGCTGGAGGACCCTGCTCCTTCCACTATATAACTCTCAGTCTGTGGCTTCCTGCTGCCTCCATTCCCCTCCTCACATCATGTCACTGCCCCTGTCACATGCAGCTCTGTCCTCACTGACACATTTCTCATCTCCTGATTGTCTCTGTGCTGCTGGGGACCCCGCTCCTCCCACTATATAACTCTCAGTCTGTGGCCTCCTGCTGCCTCCATTCCCCTCCTCACATCATGTCACTGCCCCTGTTACATGCAGCCCTGTCCTCACTAACATATCACTCATCTCCTGATATACTCTGTGCTGCTGGGGAACCCTGCTCCTTCCACTATATAACTCTCAGTCTGTGGCTTCCTGCTGCCTCCATTCTCCTCCTCACATCATGTCACTGCCCCTGTCACATGCAGCCCTGTCCTCACTAACACATCACTCATCTCCTGATATACTCTGTGCTGCTGGGGGACCCTGCTCCTTCCACTATATAACTCTCAGTCTGTGGCTTCCTGCTGATATACTCTGTGTGGCAATCTATGCTAGGTAACACTCTCAGGCTGATAGGGAGATACAGTCACACCCTCTGTGACTGTTGATGCACCTTGTATGTTGGCAGGTTTCAGGAACGTTTGGTACCGAGCATTTCTAATTAAGGTTAATCCCACAGAGAACCGCTGTTCTTCGTGTTCCTTACACCTGGGTCTATGGTACTGAAGGTTGAGTATAGCCTAGTATAGCGCTGACCTGCTGGTTAACCTCGGGTACACTCTCAGCCGGTTGGTGAGGACACATAGCTGTGGGTGCCTCGGTATCGTGCCATATCCCACGGCTGGTAGTGACACACAATCTCTATCCTTCTACTGTACACAACCTACCTAGTAATATGCACAGGTGACCCCAGGGTCACCCACTGTTACTCCCCCCCTGTTTTGGTAGTGGAGTAATACTGAATTTTGGCTACACAATAGATCCACCCAGCAAGTTATAATAATGACCAGCACCATTTTGTTGCTCCCTAAGGTAGTAATAATGGAGTCTGCAGTCACATATTTAATACATAAGGATTTTATTAGCGGAAAAAAAACACAACTTTAAGAAAAAAACAATAGTAGTAAATGTCAGCTTAAATCACTGCAGATTCATGTAAGCACCTCTGAGTAACACGTGACAGCACAACATGTAAACTCTGTGACATATGAGGACGTATGTGTTAGCACCCATGTAAGAGGATGGGAGAGTTCTAGGTGTGAGCACAGGAACATATCAGGATGTGATGTTTGTGTGCAGGGGTCTAGGTGGGGTATACATGTCCTTCTCTATGTATATCTTGGTAATTGATGTGCTCATACTTGGACCACCCATGTAAGAGGATGGGAGAGTTCTAGGTGTGAGCACAGGAACATATCAGGATGTGATGTTTGTGTGCAGGGGTCTAGGTGGGGTATACATGTCCCTCTCTATGTATATCTTGGTAATTGATGTGCTCATACTTGGACCACCCATGTAAGAGGATGGGAGAGTTCTAGGTGTGAGCACAGGAACATATCAGCACGCGAGTTGTGTGATGTTTGTGTGCAGGGGTCTAGGTGGGGTACACGTGTCCTTCTCTTATCTCTATGTCTATCTTGCTCATTGATGTGTTCATATTTACACCACACATTTTCCACATGGAATTCTAACAGGATTAAGAACAATTGTTTTAAGAAAGGGGTCAATGTGTTCTTGTCTCTAACAGTATAATGATCTGTGAGCCGTATCTTGTGACCACGCCACAGTTCTACGTTTTGTTTTCTCTTTGTACATTGATGCCATATTCTACCAGATCTCGGTGGTTTAGTTATCAGTCATAAAAACAAATGACATTGACATTGGAAACACCATAATTCAGTTGTGTTGGAACCGCGCTTAGCTGATCATGGTAGTCCCTGGCTATAATGGTTCAGTGACCCCAAGATGAATGAAATGAGGCAATCGTCTCCCACACACTCAGTAAAGCAGTCATTACCCATAATTAGGCAACCAGGGGTCTCCTGGTGGGTACGTGATGCTGACACTATGGAGAAAAGGACACCTGGACAATAACCATGCGGAACGAGACCGAGGGCTGATTGGTGCATCAGGCCCTCCTCTGTATGACGATTTGGGAATATTTGGGGCATCTGAGAACATGGTTGATCAGTCACATGCGTGTAAAGTATCTCTCATTATTGAATCTGGTTGTTGAGTTGTCCCCTGTATTGTTCGAATCGCTTGTTCGCTTCTTCACTCAAAGCATCGCCTGAAACAACAAAATACATTGTAACAATAATGATGTACAACAACACCCATTACTTCCCCAGACAAACAGCCACTCAAAGTCACAGAGAGGCGAGGATTGTGTAGCGTTGCTGGTTTTGGGGAAACCACGTTCTTTGTGGCCAGCTCTTTTCTATGAGGTGATCACCATGAAGATATTATTCCAGGACACAGCGGACAGTGAGCCGCTGACATTGAGGTGATGTTAGTAAAGGACCTATCTCCAATACGACCACTCACATGGATAGCCAAATAGGTGGTTCTCATAGGGAGGGCAATACCAGGACACACAATATTCCAACAATATCCAGGACACAATATCCCAACAATATCCAGGACACACAATATCCCAACAATACCCAGGACACACAATATCCCAACAATATCCAGGACACACAATATCCAGGACACACAATATCCCAACAATATCCAGGACACACAATATCCCAACAATATCCAGGACACACAATATCCAGGACACACAATATCCCAACAATATCCAGGACACACAATATCCCAACAATATCCAGGACACACAATATCCAGGACACACAATATCCCAACAATATCCAGGACACACAATAGCCCAACAATATCCAGGACACACAATATCCAGGACACACAATATCCCAACAATATCCAGGACACACAATATCCCAACAATATCCAGGACACACAATAGCCCAACAATATCCAGGACACACAATATCCAGGACACACAATATCCCAACAATATCCAGGACACACAATATGCAGGACACACAATATCCAGGACACACAATATCCAGGACACACAATATCCAGGACACAATATCCAGGACACACAATATCCAGAGGACATATTGAGCTGCACCCATAGAGGACAACAGCAAAACGTCTAAAAAAAAAAATGTTATTAACTAGTGAAAGAAAAAGGCCACAGATTGATCCCTGTCATCACGTTGAGCATCCTGCACGTTACACATTCCATACATGGCAAGAACTGATTTATGATATTTAAGTTGCTGAAATGTGGAACTGTCTAAACTTGTAGTACTGTGCTGCTTGTGCGTCTAATGTGTCAGAATTGGCTTCAGGGCTAGAAAATGTCATTTGGAGATGGAAAAACTGTAATATTTAGAAGTACTGTTATGTTGTTATGTTCTCTAAAAACAGACAGTGCTAGAAAGCTTAAATGATCCGTAATACCAGTATATAGGGCTTTATAACAATATATCACCTGTACATTAGTGTTACATACTTACTGTTAGGTTCAGGATTTCAGAAATTCTAATTGTGTTTACCCAATGGAAGGCGGCGGCTTTCTATGGGGAATTCATTAGATTGCTGATTTTGTGGTCAGAAGGAAATGTTTTACCCCCTTAGAAATGGCAGAAGTCACATTAGGGGTCTAGCTTGTTTTTCTGTGGAATAACACGGTTAGAAATGATGAAAGGTTGGACGTGATGGACCCATGTGTGACTTTATGTAACGATGATCAGCACATGTCTAGCAATATTCAGTTACGTGGGACAGAACCTAATAAGAAGGCACTAAATACACAAGAGGAGTGGGCTAATGACCCTCTTGCCAAAAGGTCAGGAGCTTCGGACAGAACCACCATACAAACAAGAATTCTGCCGGGCAGGTACTAGACACATCGGATAATTTTGGGAAGCCTGGTTGACATATAATACCAGAGACAATGTCTAAGTATTCTCTTTTATTTTCACGTAGATGGATTTGGACTAATTTCACTAATTTCCTGTTTTATCAGATCTGTGTGTTTTTGACCCTATGGGGGGACTTAAATTGACCTTGTGAGATCTGTATTAAAATTACCGTAGAAACGGTATTAGTGCGCAAGCCAGCGTTACGCGTGTCCATTGAATACCCCCCATGTATCTTTAGTCTACCCTATTTTTTATCTACATTAAACCTAATTTGTTGTTTCACGGCCTAGTTTGCCATTTACATTTCTCCATAGTGTTAATAACCCAGATAGTTTAGGCTGTGTACACCCTACAGGTTTTTCACCCAAATATCAGGCCAATCACACGATAAACGACCGATCGGCAAGAAATCGCATTACTATGTCTTGTGAATAACGATTATTGTTCCAAAGCACATTGCATCATTTGATAATATTGTCGGCGTGCACACTAACGTCATTCTCTGCGGCCGGGCTCTTAAAGGATCGCATTTACTTCAAGTCATTTCTCTGAACAGTCGAGATGAAGAATATGTTGGGGTCCTCAGGATTTGGAGTGAAGATATTGCAGTAACATCTTCAGTGTGTTGTCGGGGTTTGAAGCTTCGGGAAAAAGTACCCAACCCATATAGACACCTTACATTCCAGGTCATCTACAGGGTCATTACTAATAAAGGAAGGGACTAATACTGATCCCTACTCTACACCACTAATATCCTACATAGCTCAGTGTCATCAGCAGATATGGATATTATTACTTGCCATCTACATGGACAGAGCCTAATACTGATACCTAAGGTTCACCACTAATAACTATCCCAGTCTGAATTATTTATAATTATCATTGGTGTAATATCACTCAACCAGTTCTTGCCTATGTCCCTAGTACTCGCATGTACCAGACTGTTTTGTGGAACAGTATCAAACACTTTCACAAAATCCAGATATCCCAATAATTGTACTACCAAGATCCAGTCTGAAGTTTATGGCCTCATAAAAACCAATCCTATTTGTTGGGCATGGTTCCTTAGTATTTTGTATATAAAGCTTAATCGTTGCTGCGTTACTGGATGATTGACAGAAGAAGGCTGAACAGATCCGTCATATATTTTCTCTTTCTGTGATGTCTTACAATTAAATTAAAATCTTATGGCCGCAAATTTCCAAATCTGCTTCCTGATAGTCTCCCCAGTGTGGCTGGGTCCCCTTCATATCTCCCACGTGTTAAACATGGCCACTGCAGCCTCAGTGTGATTAGCTGTAGTGAGACCAAAGGACAGTGTGGCAGAGTAAACCCACCGTCACACTCACCAATATGACAATTGTGTACCCAGATCCGATGTCCGTCATATTTACAGTTACACTTCATTGCGTTGTTGGTGAAGTCACTCTCCGCCACTTCAGAATTTGGATTAATAACAACCTTTGAAAATAGCAAAATAAATTATTGAGATTTATTTTGAGATGGACCTTGAAACGGGGAAACAAATATCTGAGAATACGAAGATGGACTCAGAAGCAGGGACCAGATTATGGGAGAATACATAGATGGATTCAGAAACAGTAAAGAAAACGGGAGAATATGGGTATGGACTCGAAGTAAGAAAAAGAATATGGAGATGGATTTAGAAACAGGAAATAGAATACAGGAGAATATGGAGATATACTCAGAAACGGAAAAGAATATAGGAAGATAGGAAACCATGGGAGAACTGTGAGGCTGTTATGGCCACCAGTACGGCATAAGCTCATAGAACAGGTAGAAGAGGTCTTCACCTTTAGCAGCCGCCTTTCCCGTAGAGACTGGTTACGCTCACAGGTACTCGGATGCCCCCAGGTCTTATGCTCAGAGTAGTATGAGCTTATGCTAACACGGCAGCGCACAGGTACAGGAGGTAGCACACAGAGTAGCGGCAGGCCAAAGAAGAGCGGACTGGACAGAGCACCAGAGAGTATGTCAGGTACTGGCAAGAGGGTCAAGGTCACAGGCACAGATTCAGGATGCAGGGACAGGCGATAGGTCATACACGGGTAATCAATCACAGGTTTCAACACCAAAGATAGGAGCAGGCAGCAGTACTGGTACAGGACGCTATAGCCGGCAGTGAGGCTCAGTCCTCACTGCCTTAAATAGTACTAAGAGCCAATCAGAACAAAGCCCTACCAGCATCCACAGGAATAGCCTAATAGATTAATTTACTAATAGCCAACAGGGTGCCCAGCTCAGAGTAATCAGCCAGGTGGCTGCATGATAAATTACTGGCATACAGCCAGTAAAGGAGTAACCAAGCCCCCTTAATCAGCCACTATTGGCTGAGTACTATAGCACCTGTGCGCACGCGCCCGCTTGTCTGACAGCTGACCGGACGCTGCGAGATGTACTACAGGCGTCCCAGGTTGTTGCGACGGCCGGGACGCCAGAGACCAGGAGCAGAGAGTTGCGGCGGTGCCCGCAGCCGCCGCGGCTCCTGACAGAGGCAAGGTGTAACACTGCAATAAAAATCTATATACTTAATGTGGCTCGATCACTTAGAAATAAGTTATTGTAATACTATATTTAAATTATTAGCACAGTGTGCCAATTTATATCATTGCAAATGTATTGATTCTTGATACTGTGTAAGGGAAATGTACTTCTATTATTATATCGTGTGGCACTTTGTATAGGAAATGCTTCCATTTCTGAGGTATTGATTTGTAGCTTCTGAAACAGGATGTCATGATTGGGTTTCTCTAACTTTCGTAAAGAAAGTCCCTCATGTTAATTAGACCTTTTCATCTCAGTGGCCAACACGCCTGTTCAGCCTCTATACACAGCAGGGGAGGGGCGCTCCCTCTCTGTCTGTGTGTCTTGTATCCTGCATCTTAGATCCTGTCCGAATAATGCACACAGAAGGATTTGGGATATAGCAGATTACTGTAAATTTTGTTAACTTTGCATTGCATTTAAATCTATGTTTGGGGAAACATATTGCATCCTGATACTAAAAATAACTCAGACTTCTTGGGGCCAGCACAGAGTTCAGGGGGCTGGCTTAACCCCTGCTAGGCTGTGTCCAAAACTGTATAAAACAACACTGGTTTGTACTGAAATGTTTCATTATTGTTCCATCTGACTTTCTGATCACTGGTACCTTCAACCAGTTTGATCTGTCGTTATCAGGACACTGGAGCTAAATAAACATCACTTGCTTCAAAGACCTTCTTGACAACTTTTTCCATGCTAATTCCTGTGATCTACAATATGTCCCGGCTGTTCTGAGGTTTGGACCCAGCGCCCAGTACCACTGCTCTGCCTGCTACCCTGCAGCTCTGGCCAGTGTGATAGGCCAGGTGGGAGCTGTCCACAGCAACCCTGACATATAGGAAGAGGTCCGGAGTTACCAGCCCAAGTGTACCAGCACGGGAGTACACTAGCAGCGTCAGTTACTCAGAAGGAACGTGGTTCTGGATGCCCATAAGGAGTCCAGTGGTGGCAGCATTTGTAAGCCCCTCCTACTGCGGTGAGGGCGCATTTGGGATGAAGAAAAGGAACGGTGGCAACAACTGACAGGGTGGCATAGGCGTCCATCCTGTCACACTTAGACTAATGCTTATTTTAGTGTAATAGGACTCCTAATATCCTTATAATTAATACTTGTAATACATTGGTAGTAGTATTAGAAGGATTAATAATAAGTAGTAGCTTTTAATACGGGTTAGGGTTTGTACTTACAGTTAATTATGTTTTGTTACGTTTACTTTTTTTTGTTGAATTATGTATTTTCTTCAATAAGAGAAATAAAGGGTTGTGAGGAGTTATGTGACAGACGGCTGTATAGGCCCAGTGACAGCGAAGAGGAGAAGCAATAAGTATTGTTTGAACACAGTACATAACTAACAGTGACGTATACTATCCCTGTCACTCAGCTGCAAGTTTGCGGCATGTCCTGAAATGAGCACTTTAGTGAAAGATATTGGGCCTGATTCATTAAGGAAAGTAAGGGGGAAAAGCATACATGTTCTCCTGGACGAACCATGTTACAATGCACAGGGTGCAAATTATTTTATTCTAATATAAATACTGGCTGTTTTTTCAAGTACCACACAAATACTTTATAGCTTTATTTTTACATTGAAATTAAGGTGAAGGTAAGAAAGGTAAATATATTTTACACAGCTGTTTATACAAGTATTCAAACCTTGTGCATTATAGTGAAATATCTGTCAGTGTAATAAAAAAGTTGTGACAGCCCCTGTGAGAGAGAGAGAGAGCTGAGGGCCCCTGTGAGAGAGAGAGAGCTGAGGGCCCCTGTCACAGAGAGAGAGAGCTGAGGGCCCCTGTCACAGAGAGAGAGAGAGAGAGCTGAGGGCCCCTGTCACAGAGAGAGAGCTGAGGGATCCTGTTACAGAGAGAGAGAGCTGGGGGCCCCTGTCACAGAGAGAGAGAGAGAGAGCTGAGGGATCCTGTTACAGACAGAGAGCTGAGGGCCCCTGTCACAGAGAGAGAGAGCTGAGGGCCCCTGTCACAGAGAGAGAGAGAGAGCTGAGGGATCCTGTTACAGACAGAGAGCTGAGGGCCCCTGTCACAGAGAGAGAGAGAGCTGAGGGCCCCTGTCACAGAGAGAGAGAGAGAGCTGAGGGCCCCTGTCACAGAGAGAGAGAGCTGAGGGCCCCTGTCACAGAGAGAGAGAGAGAGCTGAGGGCCCCTGTCACAGAGAGAGAGAGAGAGCTGAGGGATCCTGTTACAGACAGAGAGCTGAGGGCCCCTGTCACAGAGAGAGAGAGAGAGCTGAGGGATCCTGTTACAGACAGAGAGCTGAGGGCCCCTGTCACAGAGAGAGAGAGCTGAGGGCCCCTGTCACAGAGAGAGAGAGCTGAGGGCCCCTGTCACAGAGAGAGAGAGAGAGAGCTGAGGGATCCTGTTACAGAGAGAGAGAGAGAGCTGAGGGCCCCTGTCACAGAGAGAGAGAGAGAGCTGAGGGCCCCTGTCACAGAGAGAGAGAGAGAGCTGAGGGATCCTGCCATAGACTTTCACATACACTGAAAGCCCCTTTGCTGGGAGAAACACACTGAGGACGTTCCCCTTGCAAATATATACGAGAAGACTTTACCTGAAGAATGTAGTTTCCTGGTTTTACATCCGTTATGTCGATCCATTGACAGTCAATATCGTGACGGTATAAATCCCAGCATCCTACTGTGATACCTTGCTCACCGAAATTGGCACATTCATACCTCTTGCTGACCACTGCAAAGAGACGAGCACAGTGTCATCTATGTCATTGGATATTGCAGTAAGGTCACAGGACTGGGCGTGATGCATTGGGATGGTTGGACAGTACTATAGAATGCCGATGAGTTTAACCTTGGGAATGAATTTAGAAGACCTCTGTGATCCTGACAGATACATGTCTTGTGGCTGTCACTGAGTCTGGTTCTACCTTATCCTAACCCTAATATGTCCCACAAGAGTCCTTGTCATGCTCCCTGCTGCTTGTTGTAGAAGCCATCTATAAATACCCTCCCATAAAACCTATGTTTTATTGTTTCACATGTCACAATCTATCAGTAGCTCGTCATTCCTCCTATGTCTTTTTTCCACATTGGGCAGCACTGTATAATAATCACATTAATATTCTAGTCACTCACAGACGGGACATGGGACAACTCTTCTTACCAAACATATAATCTAAGTGATGGAGGAATTCCTACTCAGCAGGGCAGACACGATGGGAATCACATGTCCCATATTATGGAATAATACATCATGTTACTCACACTCCTGGCACTCCGAGTCCTCAAGGCAGAAACTTGCTTTGTGTCCCTCCGCCACCTTGGTCCCGTTGGATGTAAGTAGATCATAGTTTGTGAAAATGTCCATGCTGTGGTAGTGGCTGCGGAGAGATAGCGACAAAACTGCTTCAAAATGGGACTCTACATAACTTCTGTCTATGTCACCCTGCTGTGGGAGGATCAAGCTCCATGTCTCATAGCTCCCTTCTATCTATGTCACCCTGCTGTGGGAGGCTCAAGCTCCATGTCTCATAGCTCCCTTCTATTTATGTCACCCTGCTGTGGGAGGGTCAAGCTCCATGTCTCATAGCTCCCTTCTATCTATGTCACCCTGCTGTGGGAGGCTCAAGCTCCATGTCTCATAGCTCCCGTCTGTCTATGTCACCCTGCTGTGGGAGGCTCAAGCTCCATGTCTCATAGCTCCCTTCTGTCTATGTCACCCTGCTGTGGGAGGGTCAAGCTCCATGTCTCATAGCTCCCTTCTGTCTATGTAACCCTGCTGTGGGAGGGTCAAGCTCCATGTCTCATAGCTCCCTTCTATCTATGTCACCCTGCTGTGGGAGGGTCAAGCTCCATGTCTCATAGCTCCCTTCTGTCTATGTCACCCTGCTGTGGGAGGCTCAAGCTCCATGTCTCATAGCTCCCTTCTATCTATGTCACCCTGCTGTGGGAGGCTCAAGCTCCATGTCTCATAGCTCCCGTCTGTCTAAGTCACCCTGCTGTGGGAGGCTCAAGCTCCATGTCTCATAGCTCCCTTCTGTCTATGTCACCCTGCAGTGGGAGGGGCAGGCTCCATGTCTCATAGCTCCCTTCTGTCTATGTCACCCTGCTGTGGGAGGCTCAAGCTCCATGTCTCATAGCTCCCTTCTATCTATGTCACCCTGCTGTGGGAGGGTCAAGCTCCATGTCTCATAGCTCCCTTCTGTCTGTGTCACCCTGAAGTGGGAGGGGCAGGCTCCATGTCTCATAGCTCCCTTCTGTCTATGTCACCCTGCAGTGGGAGGGTCAAGCTCCATGTCTAATAGCTCCCTTCTGTCTATGTCACCCTGCTGTGGGAGGCTCAAGCTCCATGTCTCATAGCTCCCTTCTGTCTATGTCACCCTGCTGTGGGAGGGTCAAGCTCCATGTCTCATAGCTCCCTTCTATCTATGTCACCCTGCTGTGGGAGGCTCAAGCTCCATGTCTCATAGCTCCCTTCTATCTATGTCACCCTGCTGTGGGAGGGTCAAGCTCCATGTCTAATAGCTCCCTTCTGTCTATGTCACCCTGCTGTGGGAGGCTCAAGCTCCATGTCTCATAGCTCCCTTCTATTTATGTCACCCTGCTGTGGGAGGGTCAAGCTCCATGTCTCATAGCTCCCTTCTATCTATGTCACCCTGCTGTGGGAGGCTCAAGCTCCATGTCTCATAGCTCCCTTCTATCTATGTCACCCTGCTGTGGGAGGGTCAAGCTCCATGTCTCATAGCTCCCTTCTGTCTGTGTCACCCTGAAGTGGGAGGGGCAGGCTCCATGTCTCATAGCTCCCTTCTGTCTATGTCACCCTGCAGTGGGAGGGTCAAGCTCCATGTCTCATAGCTCCCTTCTGTCTATGTCACCCTGCTGTGGGAGGCTCAAACTCCATGTCTCATAGCTCCCTTCTGTCTATGTCACCCTGCTGTGGGAGGCTCAAGCTCCATGTCTCATAGCTCCCTTCTGTCTATGTCACCCTGCTGTGGGAGGCTCAAACTCCATGTCTCATAGCTCCCTTCTGTCTATGTCACCCTGCTGTGGGAGGCTCAAGCTCCATGTCTCATAGCTCCCTTCTATCTATGTCACCCTGCTGTGGGAGGGTCAAGCTCCATGTCTCATAGCTCCCTTCTGTCTATGTCACCCTGCTGTGGGAGGCTCAAGCTCCATGTCTCATAGCTCCCTTCTATCTATGTCACCCTGCTGTGGGAGGCTCAAGCTCCATGTCTCATAGCTCCCGTCTGTCTATGTCACCCTGCTGTGGGAGGCTCAAGCTCCATGTCTCATAGCTCCCTTCTGTCTATGTCACCCTGCTGTGGGAGGCTCAAGCTCCATGTCTCATAGCTCCCTTCTATTTATGTCACCCTGCTGTGGGAGGGTCAAGCTCCATGTCTCATAGCTCCCTTCTATCTATTTCACCCTGCTGTGGGAGGCTCAAGCTCCATGTCTCATAGCTCCCTTCTATTTACGTCACCCTGCTGTGGGAGGGTCAAGCTCCATGTCTCATAGCTCCCTTCTGTCTATGTCACCCTGCAGTGGGAGCGTCAAGCTCCATGTCTCATAACTCCCTTCTGTCTATGACACCCTGCAGTGGGAGGGTCAAGCTCCATGTCTCATAGCTCCTTTCTATCTATGTCACCCTGCTGTGGGAGGGTCAAGCTCCATGTCTCATAGCTCCCTTCTATCTATGTCACCCTGCTGTGGGAGGGTCAAGCTCCATGTCTCATAGCTCCCTTCTGTCTATGTCACCCTGCAGTGGGAGGCTCAAGCTCCATGTCTCATAGCTCCCTTCTATCTATGTCACCCTGCTGTGGGAGGGTCAAGCTCCATGTCTCATAGCTCCCTTCTATCTATGTCACTCTGCTGTGGGAGGGTCAAGCTCCATGTCTCATAGCTCCCTTCTATCTATGTCACCCTGCTGTGGGAGGGTCAAGCTCCATGTCTCATAGCTCCCTTCTGTCTATGTCACCCTGCTGTGGGAGGCTCAAGCTCCATGTCTCATAGCTCCCTTCTATTTATGTCACCCTGCTGTGGGAGGGTCAAGCTCCATGTCTCATAGCTCCCTTCTATCTATTTCACCCTGCTGTGGGAGGCTCAAGCTCCATGTCTCATAGCTCCCTTCTATTTACGTCACCCTGCTGTGGGAGGGTCAAGCTCCATGTCTCATAGCTCCCTTCTGTCTATGTCACCCTGCAGTGGGAGCGTCAAGCTCCATGTCTCATAACTCCCTTCTGTCTATGTCACCCTGCAGTGGGAGGGTCAAGCTCCATGTCTCATAGCTCCTTTCTATCTATGTCACCCTGCTGTGGGAGGGTCAAGCTCCATGTCTCATAGCTCCCTTCTATCTATGTCACCCTGCTGTGGGAGGGTCAAGCTCCATGTCTCATAGCTCCCTTCTGTCTATGTCACCCTGCAGTGGGAGGCTCAAGCTCCATGTCTCATAGCTCCCTTCTATCTATGTCACCCTGCTGTGGGAGGGTCAAGCTCCATGTCTCATAGCTCCCTTCTATCTATGTCACTCTGCTGTGGGAGGGTCAAGCTCCATGTCTCATAGCTCCCTTCTATCTATGTCACCCTGCTGTGGGAGGGTCAAGCTCCATGTCTCATAGCTCCCTTCTATCTATGTCACCCTGCTGTGGGAGGCTCAAGCTCCATGTCTCATAGCTCCCTTCTATCTATGTCACCCTGCTGTGGGAGGCTCAAGCTCCATGTCTCATAGCTCCCTTCTATCTATGTCACCCTGCTGTGGGAGGCTCAAGCTCCATGTCTCATAGCTCCCTTCTATCTATGTCACCCTGCTGTGGGAGGGTCAAGCTCCATGTCTCATAGCTCCCTTCTGTCTGTGTCACCCTGAAGTGGGAGGGGCAGGCTCCATGTCTCATAGCTCCCTTCTATCTATGTCACCCTGCTGTGGGAGGGTCAAGCTCCATGTCTCATAGCTCCCTTCTATCTATGTCACCCTGCTGTGGGAGGCTCAAGCTCCATGTCTCATAGCTCCCTTCTATCTATGTCACCCTGCTGTGGGAGGCTCAAGCTCCATGTCTCATAGGTCCCTTCTGTCTATGTCACCCTGCTGTGGGAGGGTCAAGCTCCATGTCTCATAGCTCCCTTCTATCTATGTCACCCTGCTGTGGGAGGCTCAAGCTCCATGTCTCATAGCTCCTTTCTATCTATGTCACCCTGCTGTGGGAGGGTCAAGCTCCATGTCTCATAGCTCCCTTCTGTCTATGTCACCCTGCAGTGGGAGGGTCAAGCTCCATGTCTCATAGCTCCCTTCTGTCTATGTCACCCTGCAGTGGGAGGGTCAAGCTCCATGTCTCATAGCTCCCTTCTGTCTATGTCACCCTGCTGTGGGAGGGTCAAGCTCCATGTCTCATAGCTCCCTTCTGTCTATGTCACCCTGCAGTGGGAGGGTCAAGCTCCATGTCTCATAGCTCCCTTCTGTCTGTGTCACCCTGAAGTGAGAGGGGCAGGCTCCATGTCTCATAGCTCCCTTCTGTCTGTGTCACCCTGCAGTGGGAGGGTCAAGCTCCATGTCTCATAGCTCCCTTCTGTCTATGTCACCCTGCTGTGGGAGGCTCAAGCTCCATGTCTCATAGGTCCCTTCTGTCTATGTCACCCTGCAGTGGGAGCGTCAAGCTCCATGTCTCATAACTCCCTTCTGTCTATGTCACCCTGCAGTGGGAGGGTCAAGCTCCATGTCTCATAGCTCCTTTCTATCTATGTCACCCTGCTGTGGGAGGCTCAAGCTCCATGTCTCATAGCTCCCTTCTATCTATGTCACCCTGCTGTGGGAGGGTCAAGCTCCATGTCTCATAGCTCCCTTCTGTCTATGTCACCCTGCAGTGGGAGGCTCAAGCTCCATGTCTCATAGCTCCCTTCTATCTATGTCACCCTGCTGTGGGAGGGTCAAGCTCCATGTCTCATAGCTCCCTTCTGTCTATGTCACCCTGCTGTGGGAGGGTCAAGCTCCATGTCTCATAGCTCCCTTCTATCTATGTCACCCTGCTGTGGGAGGCTCAAGCTCCATGTCTCATAGCTCCCTTCTATCTATGTCACCCTGCTGTGGGAGGCTCAAGCTCCATGTCTCATAGCTCCCTTCTATCTATGTCACCCTGCTGTGGGAGGGTCAAGCTCCATGTCTCATAGCTCCCTTATGTCTATGTCACCCTGCAGTGGGAGGGTCAAGCTCCATGTCTCATAGCTCCCTTCTGTCTATGTCACCCTGCAGTGGGAGGGTCAAGCTCCATGTCTCATAGCTCCTTTCTATCTATGTCACCCTGCTGTGGGAGGGTCAAGCTCCATGTCTCATAGCTCCCTTCTATCTATGTCACCCTGCTGTGGGAGGGTCAAGCTCCATGTCTCATAGCTCCCTTCTGTCTATGTCACCCTGCAGTGGGAGGGTCAAGCTCCATGTCTCATAGCTCCCTTCTGTCTGTGTCACCCTGAAGTGAGAGGGGCAGGCTCCATGTCTCATAGCTCCCTTCTGTCTATGTCACCCTGCTGTGGGAGGCTCAAGCTCCATGTCTCATAGGTCCCTTCTGTCTATGTCACCCTGCAGTGGGAGCGTCAAGCTCCATGTCTCATAACTCCCTTCTGTCTATGTCACCCTGCAGTGGGAGGGTCAAGCTCCATGTCTCATAGCTCCTTTCTATCTATGTCACCCTGCTGTGGGAGGGTCAAGCTCCATGTCTCATAGCTCCCTTCTATCTATGTCACCCTGCTGTGGGAGGGTCAAGCTCCATGTCTCATAGCTCCCTTCTGTCTATGTCACCCTGCAGTGGGAGGCTCAAGCTCCATGTCTCATAGCTCCCTTCTATCTATGTCACCCTGCTGTGGGAGGGTCAAGCTCCATGTCTCATAGCTCCCTTCTATCTATGTCACTCTGCTGTGGGAGGGTCAAGCTCCATGTCTCATAGCTCCCTTCTATCTATGTCACCCTGCTGTGGGAGGGTCAAGCTCCATGTCTCATAGCTCCCTTCTATCTATGTCACCCTGCTGTGGGAGGCTCAAGCTCCATGTCTCATAGCTCCCTTCTATCTATGTCACCCTGCTGTGGGAGGCTCAAGCTCCATGTCTCATAGCTCCCTTCTATCTATGTCACCCTGCTGTGGGAGGCTCAAGCTCCATGTCTCATAGCTCCCTTCTATCTATGTCACCCTGCTGTGGGAGGGTCAAGCTCCATGTCTCATAGCTCCCTTCTGTCTGTGTCACCCTGAAGTGGGAGGGGCAGGCTCCATGTCTCATAGCTCCCTTCTATCTATGTCACCCTGCTGTGGGAGGGTCAAGCTCCATGTCTCATAGCTCCCTTCTATCTATGTCACCCTGCTGTGGGAGGCTCAAGCTCCATGTCTCATAGCTCCCTTCTATCTATGTCACCCTGCTGTGGGAGGCTCAAGCTCCATGTCTCATAGCTCCCTTCTATCTATGTCACCCTGCTGTGGGAGGGTCAAGCTCCATGTCTCATAGCTCCCTTCTATCTATGTCACCCTGCTGTGGGAGGGTCAAGCTCCATGTCTCATAGCTCCCTTCTGTCTATGTCACCCTGCTGTGGGAGGGTCAAGCTCCATGTCTCATAGCTCCCTTCTATCTATGTCACCCTGCAGTGGGAGGCTCAAGCTCCATGTCTCCCTTCTGTCTATGTCACCCTGCTCTGGGAGGGGCCAACAGCATGTCTCATGGCTCCGTTTTGTTACCTGGCAGTGGGTGGGCCAGCTCGTTATCTCATAGCTCTGTTCTGTCTCACCCAGTAGTGGGAGGGATCCACTCCATGTCTCATCACTCCCTTCTGTATCTCACCTTGCAGTGAGGGACAGACTCCATGTCTAGTAGCTCCCTTCTGTCACCTGACAGATAGAGGGACAGACCCCACATCTCATGTCTCTTCTATCTGTCTCACCCAGCAGTGGGAGGGGAGATCTCAATGTCTCATAGCTTGTTGTGTAACTGTATGATGTCACCCTTGTAAGACTCCAGCTGCTTACCCATGACACTCATGCCACACCCAGGAATGTCTGCCAGCTTTGGGCCTGAAATCAGCTCGCCCAGTGTTGTGGATCTGGGAGGAGAAACGCAGCAGGCGTCTGTGTCCATAAGGCCAGTTGGCATTGCGAGCAGTGCTGGACAGGCAGTTCTCCTCAGCCGCACAGTACAACATGTGCAACGGCCGGTCCTCGATATATGCCGTCTCCTGGACAAGAGCCGCGTGTAGGACCAGGTCAGAGGCAGCTGGAAGTAAGATGTAGTAAGGTTAGGTACCCTTCTCCATCACTCACATGGATTACTGTCCATTGTGTTCACACATGGAAGCCATGGGTCTTTATTTTCCACTCACTGGAGCTACATCCTCCTCATCCTTCGTCTCCAGCAGCTGAAACATAATGGGTCATGGTTCCAGCAAGCGGAGAAGAATGAGTTTTACATATGGCTAAGTATAGACTAAGCTGTATACTCACTGCATTATGGGTAGACAATGGTGTGTGCTCACTCTCGGAGCATTATGGGTAGACACTGGTGTGTACTCACTCTCAGAGCATTATGGGTAGACACTGGTGTGTACTCACTCTCAGAGCATTATGGGTAGACAATGGTGTGTACTCACTCTCAGAGCATTATGGGTAGACAATGGTGTGTACTCACTCTCAGAGCATTATGGGTAGACAATGGTGTGTACTCACTCTCAGAGCATTATGGGTAGACATTGGTGTGTACTCACTCTCAGAGCATTATGGGTAGACAATGGTGTGTACTCACTCTCAGAGCATTATGGGTAGACAATGGTGTGTACTCACTCTCAGAGCATTATGGGTAGACATTGGTGTGTACTCATTCTCAGAGCATTATGGGTAGACAATGGTGTGTACTCACTCTCAGAGCATTATGGGTAGACAATGGTGTGTGCTCACTCTTGGAGCATTATGGGTAGACAATCCCATGTACTCACTCTCAGAGCATTATGGGTAGACAATGGTGTGTACTCACTCTCAGAGCATTATGGGTAGACAATGGTGTGTACTCACTCTCAGAGCATTATGGGTAGACAATGGTGTGTGCTCACTCTTGGAGCATTATGGGTAGACAATCCCATGTACTCACTCTCAGAGCATTATGGGTAGACAATGGTGTGTGCTCACTCTCAGAGCATTATGGGTAGACAATCCCATGTACTCACTCTCAGAGCATTATGGGTAGACATTGGTGTGTACTCACTCTCAGAGCATTATGGGTAGACAATGGTGTGTGCTCACTCTTGGAGCATTATGGGTAGACAATCCCATGTACTCACTCTCAGAGCATTATGGGTAGACAATGGTGTGTGCTCACTATTGAAGCATTATAGGTAGACAATGGTGTGTGCTCACTCTTGGAGCATTATGGGTAGACAATCCCATGTACTCACTCTCAGAGCATTATGGGTAGACATTGGTGTGTACTCACTCTCAGAGCATTATGGGTAGACAATGGTGTGTGCTCACTCTCAGAGCATTATGGGTAGACAATGGTGTGTGCTCACTCTTGGAGCATTATGGGTAGACAATCCCATGTACTCACTCTCAGAGCATTATGGGTAGACATTGGTGTGTACTCACTCTCAGAGCATTATGGGTAGACAATGGTGTGTACTCACTCTCAGAGCATTATGGGTAGACAATGGTGTGTGCTCACTCTTGGAGCATTATGGGTAGACAATCCCATGTACTCACTCTCAGAGCATTATGGGTAGACAATGGTGTGTGCTCACTATTGAAGCATTATAGGTAGACAATGGTGTGTGCTCACTCTTGGAGCATTATGGGTAGACAATCCCATGTACTCACTCTCAGAGCATTATGGGTAGACAATGGTGTGTGCTCACTATTGAAGCATTATAGGTAGACAATGGTGTGTGCTCACTCTTGGAGCATTATGGGTAGACAATGGTGTGTACTCACTCTCAGAGCATTATGGGTAGACAATGGTGTGTGCTCACTCTCAGAGCATTATGGGTAGACATTGGTGTGTACTCACTCTCAGAGGATTATGGGTAGACATTGGTGTGTACTCACTCTCAGAGGATTATGGTTAGACAACCCTGTGTGCTCACTGTCTGAGCGTTATCGGTAGACAATCCTCTATACTCACTCTCGGAACAGATGACTCCAGCTGCATGACGTGTCCCTGTGTTCTTGCAGCTGACTGTCCGGTGATTGTAGCACTGCTGTAGAGACATCTCACTGCCGGAACAGCGCACTCCACTCAGAATCATATCCGTCACATTACTGGCATCCCAATACCAGGTTTCCTGAGTCAAGACAGTGATACGTAACAGCGCAAGAGGAAACAATCCCTACACCGGATATTTTATCCCAGATAATATATATAGTAAACCATCAGCCGCATTTGCCCGTCACTCCATACTCCTAGATACATGTTCCATCCTTCTACCTTATCCTCCTTCCATCCCCCCTTAGTATCGCCCGTACATACCGTTACCGCATGCAGAGAGTACCCCAAGCCGAGCTGCCGACATGCCACCATGGCCTCCTTAGTGGTCCAGCCATCACTGCACAGATAGCCCCAAGATGTTCCAAGCTTCACTTCCACGCGCCCCTCAAACTGTGTGCGCCCCCCGACAATACGTATCTGTGAGGGTCAGCCAGGATGCAGCAAGCGTGGAGTTAATAACAAGCCACGGGTCACACAGCGACAATGAGCCATTAGGAATATTAACTAGTCACATAATCATAACTAGAAGACATATTTATAAAAAGCAGTGACATAAATCTGACGAAGGACAATGTAAACGTGAGACACAGGATTTCGTGTAAAATACACAGTAAACACAGAGGACACGCAGAACACACACTTGTAGCAAGGCCAACCCGCACACACATAACAAAGCAGTCCCATAATCCAGCACACAGAACGTGAGAGGCGCTATATACACATAAAATGCACTTGGCAAGCTCACAGCAGCAATTGCAGACAAAACACTGAATATAGCTTTTATTTTATATGTTTATAATCACTGACTCTCTTTAGTGTATGCCATCGAGGGGGACAATGTGTTTTCCTTGCAGATGCTGGGTGTCGTTGTGTTTCAGGACATGAGAAACATGGCACATGAATGTTGGGATATGAGGAACACGGTACATTGGTGCAAAGGGCATGTAGGGATATAACATGATACATGTATGTAGGACTATGAGGAACTTGGGACATTAATGTCGGCATATGAAGAATATGGTACATAATACATGGACAAGTATGCTGAGATATCTGTATCTAGTATACTGATCACAGCTAAAACTAAAGCCCATTACTCTCCTAATTCTCCTGGATCTCTCTGTTGCATTTGACACTGTTGACCACTCTCTCCTCATACAAGCGCTACAATCCCTAGGTCTTGAAGGCACTGTCCTATCCTGGTTCTCATCCTACCTATCTAATCACTCTTTCACTGTTAATTTCTCTGGATCCACCTCTGCTCCGCTTCCTTTATCAGTTGGAGACCACAAGGCTCGGTCCTAGGTCCTCTGCTGTTCTCTATCTACACCCCTTCTCTAGGGAAACTAATAAGCTCCTTTGGATTTCAGTATCATCTCTATGCGGATGATACACAAATCTATCTATCCTCTCCTGATCTCTCACCATCTGTGTTGTCTCGCGTTACTGACTGTCTTTCTGCCATTTCATCTTGGATGTCTTCTCGCCAACTCAAACTCAATCTTTCTAAAACAGAGTTAATAATATTCCCACCCACTGTTACGAGCCGCGGCGGTGCCCAGCCGCCGCGACTCTCCTACCTGCGTCGCTATGGCGACTGGGACGTCACTTCCGGGGTCCAGCCCGACCATTGCTAAGGCAACGCTATTCTGTTCAGCGCTGCGTCCCTGCACTATGAGGCAGCCGGCCGCATGCACAAGATTATAACAAACCTGTGTATTTACTAGTTTATTATTTAGGCATAGGCTGAGGGCAATTTCAGAGCTAGGCTCTGATTGGTCACTTTAGGTATTTAAGGCTGGGGGGGGCTTAGCCTCCCTGCCGGTTATAGCTTCCAGACTTCTGTGTTGCTGTTGTGCTGTTGGTGTTAACCTTTGGACCTCCGTTTGCCGTGTATGACCCCTGCCTGTACCTTGGACTTGTCTTTTTGCCTGTGCCCTTGACCTTCTGGCTTGAACCTCTGATACTGCTGATTTGCTCGTGACCCCGACCCCTGGCGTGTTTTCTGACGATTCTATCTAGCAAGTGACCCCTGACCTCGGCCTGTTCTCTGGAAACGCTGTCTGCCACAACCCTCTGCTCCTGGGTTCTCCACAGCTGGTACACATCACACGACCCTCTGTTAGTCTGCGGCCAAGTCTGTCCCCACCACTAGGGGCTCCAGTGAACACCAGACTTTCAGAGCAGACTCCGGGTGTTGTTGTACTGGCTGGAGGGGTTCCTGACACCCACCAACAAAAGCATACCTGACATTTCTATCTCTGTTGATAACATGACCTTAAACCCCACCTCTCAAGCTCGCTGTCTAGGTGTGATCTTTGACTCAGAACTATCCTTTGTTCCCCACATCGACTATATCTAAATCATGTTATATACATCTAAAAAACATTTGCAGAATACGCACATATCTTACACAAGACACTGCAAAAACCTTAATACATGCACTTATCATCTCCCGCATCGACTATTGCAATTCCCTCCTTACTGGTCTTCCCCAAAACAGAATCAAACCCCTACAATCTATTTTGCATGCAGCGGCAAGATTGATTTTCCATGCAAATCGTTATTCCTCTGTTGAATCACTCTGTATGTCTCTATACTGGCTGCCTGTTTTCTACAGAATCCAATATAAAATACTTTTACTAACCTACAAGGCCATAAACAAAGCTGCACCAACATACATCTCTTCTCTTGTCTCAAAATATCTCCTAACTCGGCAACTCCGTTCTACACAAGACCTGCGTCTCTCATCCACCCTCATTACATCCTCCCATTCCCGGTTACAGGACTTTTTTCGGGCTGCACCCACTCTATGGAATTCTCTCGCTCGCACAATAAGACTGTCCTCTGGTCTACAAACTTTCAAGCATTCTCTGTAAAACCACCTCTTCAGACAAGCTTAAAATATTCCTCAACCACCCTCTTAACCTCACTACATTACCCTATTACCACCCGTTACACAATTTCACACAACTACCCCCTGACCAACATTGTTGTGTGACAGGATCATTTAGCTTATGAATCACTTTTACATTTGCAGTCTGGCTGGGCCAAAATGTAGAAAATGTAGACTTAGCCTTAACCTCATGTGTCATTCTCCCATTGTCCCATAGATTGTAAGCTTGCGAGCAGGGCCTTCTCACCTCTGTCTGTTTTACCCAGTTTTTTTATTAGTTTACTATGTTTGTCCCCAATTGTAAAGCGCTATGGAATATGTTGGCGCTATATAAATAAATGATGATTATGGTGATGATATGAGGAACTTGGTACATGTATGCAGGAATATGAGAGAACATGGCACATGCAGGGCTGCCATCAGAAGCTGGGAGCTACTGCATTGCGTAAAACGGAGAGGTCTGTCTGGGCCCCCTAGTCTCGTCTTACAGCTGTACCCCTGTGATGGCGGCCCTGGGTGTCAGGAGCCGCCGCGGCCACGGGCACCGCCACAACTCACTTTCTCCCATTGTGAACGTCCCGGCCGTCTCCATGACGACCGGGACATCACTTCCTTTTGCTCGGGCCAAGTGTATTAAGCGGTGCGCCCCGGCAAGTGCTGCAGCCGGGCGCATGCGCTAGGGTTATAGCCTGCGGGCTAATTAATAAATGAATACACAGTAATTAGTCTAATCGTTACAGGGCTAAGCTCTGATTGGCCAATGTCAGTATATGAGGCAGGGAGGGCTTAGCCTCCCTGCCGGTTAGAGCGTCCTAGTTTGATACTTGTGCTGACCTGCTCTGATATACTGCTGGATTTCTGTTGTGACCTTTTTGCCTGTTTACTGGACCTTGTCTTATTGCCTGTGACCCTGACCTTTTGGCCTGTACCTTAGGATACTGCTGATCTGCTTGTGACCCTGACCCTTGGCGTGTTTTCTGACTATTCTACCCTGCAAGTGACCCCTGACCTTGGCTTTCGTCTGACCATCCATCGCCATCTGTACTGTCTCCAGGCCTGCGCTGCGGTTATTGTAACGAACCTACACTACTTGGAGTTAAGTCCTGGGGGCATCCGAGTACCTGTGAGCGCGTCTAGCTCTACGGGAAAGGCGGCTGCTATAGGCAAAGACCTCCGCCAGTCTGTTCTGCAGGTTCGTTATCTGACCACTAGCAGCCTAACACTGGGTACATGTATGCAGGGATTTGAGGGGACATTTTAAATGTATGTCGGTATCTGTGAAAACTGGTACATTTATATAGGAATGTGAGGAACATGATAGATGTATGTAGGGATATGATGAGCACACTACATGTATGTAGGGATATGATGAGCACACTACATGTATGTAGGGATATGAGGAACTCATGATGCATATACATTTGTGGTCAAAAATCTTGGCACCCCCCCTAGAACTTTTTTTTAAATAACTGATGAATTCCTCTAAACATGAGGTGAAATTAAGGAGTTGTTCTTTCTCTGTTAATATACAGAACCTTTGTTATTTATACTGCATGTAATACTGTATAGGAAAAGAAATACTAAAATTATTGACACCCTAGACTTAATATTCAGTAACAGCCTTTGGTCAAAACAACTACATTGAGCTCCCTGCACCTCTCTGCTGGTAGTTCGGTCCACTCTACTGTGCCAACTGCTCCAGTTCTCACATCTCTCTACAGTCCTATGGGATTTACATCTGGACTCATTGCTGGCGCTTCATAACAGTCCACCTGATTGTCTCCTATGTAGTGTTTGAAGTGTATTTGGGGTCATAGTCTTTGTGGAAGAAACCTCCAGGTTCCTAGACATCATGCACACTCTCTGTGCCGGATGCAGCACAGCAGCCCCAAGTATCTGTCAACCTCCTCCGCGTGACTGTAGTCACTGAAGGTTCTGTTCATTTTGCTACCTGTAACATAGGGATGATGAGCTCTAATTTGGTTTCATCTGTCCACAGGCAGGGGCTGGCCGGTCCCATAGTGCACTACCTTGTGCTGGGTCACTGACCCGCCTGAATTTTTTTCCCTTTAAAATAGGCTGATGAGTCGAGTCTTCCCCCACGGGCTGAAATCTGCCAGCCCTCCCCTTCTCCGTGAAGGAATTTGGCCGGTTCAGATGTGTTTTGGCAAACTCCAGTTGGGGTTTCTTACACATCTCTCTCAGTAGTGGGGCCCTTGCGGCCCTCCTACCTTATAACTCCCTGTCACTGAATTGGCGGTGCATGGTGCGAGTTACTAATGACTCTACATTCAGTGGAAGGAGAACATCATCCTGCTTAGCTGTAATCTTCTGTGTGATCTGCTCAGACGATTCTCTGGCTCTTTCTGTTCTCCATGCTCATTGCAGTGCACACAGTGACACAAAACATGAGAACGAGTCCTTCTGTCTGTTCAAGCTCATTAAATGAGTGATTTCTATATCAGGCTTCTGCATTACAGGTAACTTCAGGTCCAAAAAGAAGGATAATCACCTGCTTGACATCTAATGTATTCAAACTACTTCTAAAGGTGGCAATAGCTTTGTGGATACCAGAATATTTAAAATGTTCTGGAAAAAACTGCAAAGGTGCCAATATCTTGTCCACAACTGTATGTAATGGGTTACAAGGTACATGTATGTAGTGGATGTAGTGACGTGAGGAACATGGCACATGTATGTAGTGATATGATATATGTATGTAAGCAACATGGCACCTGTATGTAGTGATATGATATCTGTATGTAAGGAACATGGCACATGTATGTAGTGATATGATATATGTATGTAAGCAACATGGCACCTGTATGTAGTGATATGATATCTGTATGTAAGGAACATGACACATGTATGTATTGATATGATATATGTATGTAAGGAACATGGCACATGTATGCAGTGATATGATATATGTATGTAAGGAACATGGCACATGTATGTAGTGATATGATATATGTATGTAAGGAACATGGCACATGAACACTGGATCATCTTTAACCTGCAGTGAGTAATAGATACAACTTCATCTTTAATACCTGAACATGCTCCACACTGCAGTTACATTGTATATTCTACTGCACCAGTGAAACAGATCAGAGCTCGGGGCTCATTTTAGCATTTGGGTAATAAAATGAAAGCTGTGAAATGTGAGGTTAGTGGCAGCACCCTGCCCCCTCCTCATTACTGGAGCCAAACCTGCCCCCTCCTCATTACTGGAGCCAAACCTGCCCCCTCCTCATTACTGGAGCCAAACCTGCCCCCTCCTCATTACTGGAGCCAAACCTGCCCCCTCCTCATTACTGGAGCCAAACCTGCCCCCTCCTCATTACTGGAGCCAAACCTGCCCCCTCCTCATTACTGGAGCCAAACCTGCCCCCTCCTCATTACTGGAGCCAAACCTGCCCCCTCCTCATTACTGGAGCCAAACCTGCCCCCTCCTCATTACTGGAGCCAAACCTGCCCCCTCCTCATTACTGGAGCCAAACCTGCCCCCTCCTCATTACTGGAGCCAAACCTGCCCCCTCCTCATTACTGGAGCCAAACCTGCCCCCTCCTCATTACTGGAGCCAAACCTGCCCCCTCCTCATTACTGGAGCCAAACCTGCCCCCTCCTCATTGCTGGAGCCAAACCTGCCCCCTCCTCATTGCTGGAGCCAAACCTGCCCCCTCCTCATTGCTGGAGCCAAACCTGCCCCCTCCTCATTGCTGGAGCCAAACCTGCCCCCTCCTCATTACTGGAGCCAAACCTGCCCCCTCCTCATTACTGGAGCCAAACCTGCCCCCTCCTCATTGCTGGAGCCAAACCTGCCCCCTCCTCATTGCTGGAGCCAAACCTGCCCCCTCCTCATTACTGGAGCCAAACCTGCCCCCTCCTCATTACTGGAGCCAAACCTGCCCCCTCCTCATTACTGGAGCCAAACCTGCCCCCTCCTCATTGCTGGAGCCAAACCTGCCCCCTCCTCATTGCTGGAGCCAAACCTGCCCCCTCCTCATTGCTGGAGCCAAACCTGCCCCCTCCTCATTGCTGGAGCCAAACCTGTCCCCTCCTCATTGCTGGAGCCAAACCTGCCCCCTCCTCATTACTGGAGCCAAACCTGCCCCCTCCTCATTACTGGAGCCAAACCTGCCCCCTCCTCATTACTGGAGCCAAACCTGCCCCCTCCTCATTGCTGGAGCCAAACCTGCCCCCTCCTCATTGCTGGAGCCAAACCTGCCCCCTCCTCATTGCTGGAGCCAAACCTGCCCCCTCCTCATTACTGGAGCCAAACCTGCCCCCTCCTCATTACTGGAGCCAAACCTGCCCCCTCCTCATTGCTGGAGCCAAACCTGCCCCCTCCTCATTGCTGGAGCCAAACCTGCCCCCTCCTCATTGCTGGAGCCAAACCTGCCCCCTCCTCATTGCTGGAGCCAAACCTGCCCCCTCCTCATTGCTGGAGCCAAACCTGCCCCCTCCTCATTGCTGGAGCCAAACCTGCCCCCTCCTCATTGCTGGAGCCAAACCTGCCCCCTCCTCATTGCTGGAGCCAAACCTGCCCCCTCCTCATTGCTGGAGCCAAACCTGCCCCCTCCTCATTGCTGGAGCCAAACCTGCCCCCTCCTCATTGCTGGAGCCAAACCTGCCCCCTCCTCATTGCTGGAGCCAAACCTGCCCCCTCCTCATTGCTGGAGCCAAACCTGCCCCCTCCTCATTGCTGGAGCCAAACCTGCCCCCTCCTCATTGCTGGAGCCAAACCTGCCCCCTCCTCATTACTGGAGCCAAACCTGCCCCCTCCTCATTACTGGAGCCAAACCTGCCCCCTCCTCATTACTGGAGCCAAACCTGCCCCCTACTTATAACAATCTGCCATGTTCTCCACTGTATAGAGCACCATCTAGTCCTATAACTAATTTCTGGGTAATACAGGACTTAGAGGCTCTGTTCCTGTCACACTGTATAATGTATATATATATATATATATATATACACACACACATACCCTGATCAGCCAAAACATTAAAACCACTGACAGTGAAGTGAATAACATTTATTATCTGGTTATAATGACACCTGTCCAGATGGGGGATATATTGGGCATCAAGTGAACAGTCAGTTTTTGAAGTTGATGTGTTGGAAGCAGGAAAAATGGGCAATGTAAGGACGACTGGGTCAGAGCATCTCCAGAACGGCCGGTCTTGTGGGGTGTTCCTGGTATGCTGTGGTTAGTACCTACCAAACGTGGTACATGGAAGGACAACCATTGAACCGGCGACAGGGTCATGGGCACCCAAGACTCATTGATGCGCATGGGGAGCAAAGGTTAGACCAACTGTTCCAGTCCCAAAAAAGAGCAACTGTAGCACAAATTGTCAAAAAAGTTAATACAGGGTATGATAGAAAGGTGTCAGAACACACAGTGCATCGAGCTTACAGGGCTTTTTCCGGTCTGCACCCACTCTATGGAATTCTCTCCCTCGCACAATAAGAGTCTCCTCTGGTCTACAAACTTTCAAGCATTCTCTGAAAACCTACCTCTTCAGACAAGCTTATAATATTCCTCAACCACCCTCTTAACCTCACTACATTACCCTATTACCACCCGTTACACAATTTCACACAAGACAACTACCCCCTGACCAACATTGTTGTGTGACAGGATCATTTAGCTTATGAGTCACTTTTACCTTTGCAGTCTGGCTGGGCTGAAATGCTAAATGTAGACTTAACCTCATGTGTCAAACTCCCATTGTCCAATAGATTGTAAGCTTGTGAGCAGCGGCCCTCTCACCTCTTTGTCTGTTTTACCCAGTTTGTTTGTTTGTTTATTAGTCTACTGTGTTTGTCCCCAATTGTAAAGCGCTACGGAATATGTTAGCGCTTTATATAAAAAAATGATGATGATGATGATGATGATAATAATGCACCCTATCACACTGCAGGAATGGCTTAAGGAACATGACAAAGAGTTCAAGGTGTTGACTGGGCCTCCAAATTCCCCAGATCTCAATACGATCGAGTATCTGTGGGACGTGCTGGAAAAACAAGTCCGAGCCATGGAGGTCCCACCTGGCAACTTACAGGACTTAACGGATCTGATGCTAATATCTTGGTGCCAGATACCACAGGCCACCTTCAGAGGTCATATGGAGTCCATGCCTCAACGGGTCAGAGGTGTTTTTGTGACACAACGGGGATCTAAACAATACTAGTCCGGTGGTTTACCTGTGGTGGCTGTTTGGTGTATATACTATATACACTATATAGACAAAAGTATTTGGCCACACCTGTTAATTATTGAATTGAGGTGTTTCAATGAGACCTGTTGCCAGAGGTGTATAAGATCAAGCACCAGCCATGCAATCTCCATTTGCAAACATTTGTAATACTGTTCCCACAGAAACACTCCAACATCTTGTGGAGCCTTCAGAGAAGAGTGGAAGCTGTTATGGCTTCAAAAGGGGGACCAACTCCATATTAAAGTATATGTATTTGGATACAATGTGGTCACAGTCCCTCTTGGTGTAATGGTCAAGCGTCCGAATACTTTTGTCCATATAGTGAGTGTGTGTTTATATATATATACTGTGTAACACAGGTCTTAGAGACTCCAGACATATCACATTACATAATGTGTGTATATATAAGTATATATATATACAGAGAGAGAGAGAGAGAGAGAGAGAGAGAGAGGATAGGTACAGAGATGTAACTTAAATTTGGAGCACCTGGGGCAAGAAGGAGATCTGCCGCCCCCTAGTCCTCAATTTTAACCACATTTACTATTGATAATCTTGCGCCCCCCCCCGTTCAGCTTTGTGCCACTATACCACAGCCCTAGGTATGGCCCTGTACACATGTACATATAGGACACATTGGGCATTAAAGGGAGTAAGGCAAAAGAAGGAGTAAATTTAATCCTGGACAAACCATGTTACAATACAAGGGGTGCAAATTGGTTTATTATTTTGCACATAAAGAAAATATTGTCTTTTTTCTCATGTAACACACAAATACTTGATAAATTTATTTTTATTCTGAAATTTAAAGTTGATCTAGGACATGTCCTACCCCAAATATAAATCTGTCCCACATTTTAAATTTACCTCCCCTCCAGTGCAACATGGTTTTGTTGAGGTGCAAAGTTACTCCTTTTTTGGTTTACTCTCCCTAATGACTCAGCCCCATAGACTCTTCCTGTTGCACTTTCTAACACATATAGAGGTCCACGCTCTGTTGACATATAATACAATTTAATACATACCTGCAGAGCAGTGCTTACAAATCCGAGACCCAATTGCTGGCACACAACTGCCGCTTCTTTGGTTCCCCAGCCGTTTCCACAAATCAGACCCCAGCGCTCTTCTCCTCGAGGTCCCCACAAAACCTCTACCCGCCCCTCATGCAGGGATCGACCCCCTGCCAGTCGGATCTGAGAGGTAAGGAATAAGGATCCTTTGATTTAAACCCACAATTAAAAGGGATTTCTGGCTTTCCCCAAAAATTGTTTCATATATCAGGGGCAGGATTTTTCATATATTTCCTGTATGTTTTGCGATGCTCCTCTGGACCATCTGTATCACGGTGGTAGTCTCTTCACCGATGCTGGTAAATCCGATGCTGAGGACACCTACAAAACATCGATTTGAGAAGACAATCACAAGATTATACACAGACTTACCTGATCAGCGACTATCCAGATATTCGTTCCTAGCAGAACACTGACAGCAGCTTCTGGGGATCGAATATGTGATCGGATATCTGGACAGTCGCTGATCAGGTAAGTCTCTGTATATTCTTGTCCTTGTTTTCTCAAATCGGTTTTCTTTTGTAGGTGTCCTCAGCATCGGATTTACCAGCATCGGTGACACGTACCCCACCCCTGTATCAAAGTGTGTGTTATACATCATGCTGTCTAGATGATCAATGTTCCCATAATCATCAATATCATTGTGGACATATTCTAATAATCAAAGGAAGAGGCAACAGGACAGGATGTGGGAGTGAAGCTGAGGAGCGGCTGTAGAACATGGCACAGTGATAGGTTGTCAGCGGTGAGAATCTAGATGTGGAGTAGTGAAACTAGTGTGGGGAGATGATGAGCTCCGTTAGGTAGGGTTGGGACATCCAGGTGTAGACGACAGAGAGGCAGTTGTACACAGGGTCAGAGAAAAAGAGGGGAGGAGATGTAGATTTGTGTGTCATCGAATGGAGGTGATAGTGGAGTCCAAAAGGGAGTCTTAGTTCTCAGAGACAAGATGTATAAAAAGAGAAAAGCATAGTGCTGAGAACAGAGCCTTGAGGGACCTCAACAGATAGATGTTTCAGTAGTAGAGAAACTGAAGAAGTGTTCAGAAAGGTTGGAAGTGAACTAGGAGAAAATAGTGTTGCCAAGGTCAAGGGAGCGTATTAGGGTGGCAGAGAGATCAAGAAGTGATCCTTACACTTGAGTACAGAATTGGTAACCTTAGTGAGTGCAGTCTCAGTGTAGTGCAGATGGCGAAAGTCTGACTGCAGAGGGTTGAGAAGACTGAGTAGAGAGAACGTGGGTCAGGCAGTTGTAGACAAGCCTTTCATATAGTTTGGTTTCTTGAGTATAGGAGTGATGAGCGCATGTTTGAAGATGGGAGAGAAAGTGCCAGTGGAGAAGGAGAGATTGAAGAGGTGAGCTAGGTGTAGACAAGAATGACAGGATAGTTTGGGGGAGTTGGGTGGTAAAGGAGTGAAAGGGACAGACTGAGAGGATGTGAAAGAGAGGAATGTGAAGACATTGTCCTCCGTAACAGGAGATAAAAAACAGTGGAGAGTTGAGTGGACAGAAGGAGGGTCTGTCTAGTGGAGTTTTCTTGATGGATGATTACATTTTACCTTTGAAGTAGGAGGTGAGTCATGAGCAGTGAGGGAAGGGTGGTGGGGGAGGGCAGAGAAGCAAGTTGATGGTGGCAAAGACATTAACAGTGGAGAAAGCCAGAACTGTAGCGAGATTTTCTCCATTGGTGCACGCCATTATGGAAATACTTTTGCAGGTATCCAATCTGTAGTGTCAAGGTGGAATATTGACTCATCTGAGATGATGTGTTGTGGGTGGAGATTCTTGTCTAGAGCTGCAGCATTAGTGTAGGACTAGGTGAAAACGGGAGAGATGTGTTGTTCAAGTGATGCTAAGAAGAGGATCTGGTCAAGGTCATTTAGATGTGTTGTTTGGATTTGGGCGCAGGAGGCAAAGTGAAGTAGATGGAAAGGAGCTTGTGGTCAGAGAGTGGGAAGAGTTAGAGAAGCGGGACATGGAGTTCAGAAGGTTCAGGGATGATGTCAGCTGATAGAGACTACTGAAGGGCACAAGCTTAGTTTAGAGGTGGCATTGTTGGTGAGGATGTTGAAATCCCCTAGAATATGATTAAGTTGGACAGTGGAAAGAATGTGGGAAAACCAGAGGGTAAAGTTATCTAAGAACTGGGCAACTAGGCCTTGTGTGCTTCAGGATTCCTCCCACTCTTCAAACACATACTGGTAGATTTATCGGCTTCTGACGAAATTAACCCTAGTGTGTCAGTGTGGTAGAGAATATTAGTGCTCTATTGGGCCAGGGACTGATGTGAATGATGAAACATTCTCTGTAAAGCACTCCAGGATATGTAGGTACTATATAAGTAACTCTGTGAAGATCTGGCCTGGTGATAGATGACAACAACGTATATATAATATATATATATATATATATATATATATATATATATATATATATACTCTGTTTCAAAAACGATTAAGTTATACGCGCCAGAGCATAAGAATAGATAATACAGAGCAAGAGGAATTCCTGCCCTATGTTTGGTTTGAACACTTCGCCCTCTGTCCCCCCACAGTGAGAACCTAACTGCACAGTTTTACGGGTGTATCCTTGAGCCCCAGAAGGGTGACAACTGGTAGACGACACACTGATACCTACTGTAACACTTGTACGGCTCCGTTGATACGGACGACTATATCATGTAACAATCTTTTTGGGAGAATCTCTCTCCTGAAGTTTATTCTTTTATATATTGAATGGTTTTGTAAGGTCAGAATGGTTTATATTAGTAAGTAAATAATACAAGAAATAATTTTAAATATTAAGTAGTGATGATACAGGTTGATCTCCATGAATATGTTTAATGACACAAGTGTAACTATATATGTTGATCTCATATTGTCATATATATATTTCATAATTAATACCGCAACATTTGTCATCCCTATATATACCGCCTGGTCATGTCTCTGCGTACGAGGTGTAAGTCCAGTATGTTTCTGGTACCGGAGGATGGAGGAGAAGTGTCTCTGATCTTCCTCATAGTCACATATGGTTGGGATGGAGCTCCCTGAAGACACCACAACTGTGCAATATAATACTTCAATGCTGACCAATCAGGTTATACATAACATCAAAAGGAAGGAAATGTATTATTTTGGGATTAGATAAACCCTTTATGGTCTAATTTTGTTGGCTGATTATATTGTTTCAATTAATTACGTATATATTATTAGTTTTGTAAGACTATAGATCCTATGAAATGTTACCCATCCATCTAAGTAAGGTTGTTTTATATTTCATGTTGGGCCCCACATTTAATGTTATCTCATTATAATAATAATAATTTATAGTATGATACTAAATTAAATAAAGTACTAATGAAAAAATTTGTATTTTGTATTAATTATTTAATATGTAAGGGCTGGGGATATTGGTTTATAACACTTGTAGTGACTGTACCTATTCCTTAGACGTTTAAGTTTCATATTTTATTGCACAATTCTTCTCTTTATAAATGTATTAATAAGATAACGCCTAAATTCTCATAAATTCTTAAATTATTGTACTTTGTTACAAGTGTCATATTTGTAAAATTATATAACATTTTAAATAATTTCATCAAGTGTTTTTTGCCCTTAATCACTTTTTCTGTTTCTAATTCTCTCAATAAATAAAATGAGATTGTAGGCAAAAAATCTGAAACGTCCCCGATTATCGTCGTCCACAACATTCAGTCCGTTCCTGTCTCCATACGTCCATTCATATCTTCTGTCCAGAGACACAACAACCACCAACGTCTCATGTACATCCACATAATGTCCATTCATATCTTCTGTCCAGAGACACAACAGCCACCAACGTCTCATGTACATCCACATAATGTCATTCATATCTTCTGTCCAGAGACACAACAGCCACCAACGTCTCATGTACATCCACATAATGTCATTAATATCTTCTGTCCAGAGACACAACCGCCAACAAACCCTCACCCACATCCATGTAATTTCTATTGATACCATCAGTTCAACTTCAGCAAATGATCATCTGCCTTCATAGAACAATGTGATTCTCTATTCACATTCATGTAATAATCATAGAAGACATTATTTCATCATATAACCACATTATAAATTATCTGATTTGACGTTACTGACCGTGGCCTCGTACCCCATGTATGGAATGTTGCATTTGACGGAACTGTCCTCACTGTGCTTACAGTCCTCTTGTGTAATGTTCTTGTACTGACAGTCAAACAGGGACTTTTCATTTCCAGAACATCTGACTTCATTCATATGAATAGGACCCATACCTGTGCGAGAGAAACAATATATGTGAGGGAAAGAGAAGAAGCATAAGAAGTAACAGAACAGGAGTAAATGTTATCAGCAGATAATTCAGGACATTGTCCAGGCAAAATAAAGATGCTGAAGAGATTTGTATTATAGAGGTGGTTCTTGCGTCTCACCAACCATAACTTTTAAAGTAGTAGTAGCAGTAGTAGTAGTAGTAGTAGTAGCAGCAGTAGCAGTATTAGTAGTAAGAGTAGTAGTAGTAGTAGTAGCAGCAGTAGCAGTAGCAGTAGAAGTAGTAAGAGTAGTAGTAGTAGTAGAAGTAGTAGTAGCAGCAGTAGCAGTAGTAGTAGCAGTAAGAGTAGCAGTAGTAGTAGAAGTAGTAGTAGCAGCAGTAGCAGTAGTAGTAGTAAGAGTAGTAGTAGTAGTAGCAGCAGTAGCAGTAGTAGTAGTAAGAGTAGTAGTAGTAGTAGAAGTAGTAGTAGCAGCAGTAGCAGTAGTAGTAGTAAGAGTAGTAGTAGTAGTAGAAGTAGTAGTAGCAGCAGTAGCAGTAGTAGTAGTAAGAGTAGTAGTAGAAGTAGTAGTAGCAGCAGTAGTAGTAGTAGTAAGAGTAGTAGTAGTAACAGTAGTAGTAGTAACAGTAGTAGTAGTAACAGTAGTAACAGTAGTAGCAGCAGTAGTAGTAGTAAGAGTAGTAGTAACAGTAGTAGTAGTAGTAGTAGTAGTAGTAAGAGTAGTAGTAGAAACAGTAGCAGTAGTAGTAAGAGTAGTAGCAGTAGTAGTAAGAGGAGTAGTAGTAGTAAAAGTAGTAGTAGTAAGAGTAGTAGTAGTATGAGTAGTAGTAACAGTAGTAGTAGTAGCAGCAGTAGTAGTAGTGAGAGTAGTAGTAGTAAGAGTAGTAGTAGTAGAAAGAGTAGTAGTAAGAGTAGTAGTAGTAGTAAGAGTAGTAGTACTAAGAGTAGTAGCAGCAGCAGTAGTAGTAGTAGTAAGAGTAGTAGTAGAAAGAGTAGTAGTAAGAGTAGTAGTAGTAGTAACAGTAGTAGTAGTAGTAGTAAGAGTAGTAGCAGCAGCAGTAGTGATAGCAGTAGTAGTTGTAGTAGTAGCAGTAGTAGTAAGAGTAGTAGCAGCAGTAGTAGTAGTAGTAAGAGTAGTAGTAGTAGTAAGAGTAGTAGTAGTAGTAGCAGCAGTAGCAGTAGTAGTAAGAGTAGTAACAGTAGTAGCAGTAGTAGTAAGAGTAGTAGTAGTAACAGTAGTAGTAGTATTAGTAGTAACAGTAGTAGTAGTAGTAAGAGTAGTAGTAGTAAGAGTAGTAGTAGGAACAGTAGTAGTAGTAGTAACAGTAGTAGCAGTAGTAGTAAGAGTAGAAGTAGTAACAGTAGCAGTAGTAGTAGTAGTAAGAGTAGTAGTAGTAGTAGCAGTAGTAGTAAGATTAGTAGTAGCAGCAGTAGTAGTAGTGGTAGTAGTAAGAGTAGTAGTAGTAAGAGTAGTAGTAGCAGCAGTAGTAAGAGTAGTAGTAGCAGCAGTAGTAGTAGTAGTAGTAGTAGTAGCAGCAGTAGTAGTAGTAAGAGTAGTAGTAGTAGTAGCAGTAGTAGTAACAGTAGTAGTAGTAAGAGTAGTAGTAGTAAGAGTAGTAGCAGTAGTAGTAGTAAGAGGAGTAGTAGTAGTAAGAGTAGTAGTAGTAAAAGTAGTAGTAGTAACAGTAGTAGTAGTAGCAGCAGCAGCAGCAGTAGTAGTAGTAGTAGTAAGAGTAGTAGTAGAAAGAGTAGTAGTAAGAGTAGTAGTAAGAGTAGTAGTAGTAGTTATAGTAGTAAGAGTAGTAGCAGCAGCAGCAGGAGTAGTAGTAGTAGTAAGAGTAGTAGTAGTAGTAAGAGTAGTAGCAGCAGTAGCAGTAATAGTAAGAGTAGTAACAGTAGTAGTAGTAGTAGTAGTACTAGTAGTAGTAGCAGCAGTAGCAGTAGTAGTAAGAGTAGTAGTAGTAACAGTAGTAGTAGTAGTAGCAGCAGTAGTAGTAGTAAGAGTAGTAGTAACAGTAGTAGTAGTAGTAAGAGTAGTAGTAGTAGTAGTAACAGTAGTAGTAGCAGTAGTAGTAGTAGTAAGAGTAGTAGAAGTAGTAGTAAAAGGAGTAGTAGTAGTAAAAGTAGTAGTAGTAAGAGTAGTAGTAGTACTACTACGAGTAGTAGTAGTAACAGTAGTAGTAGCAGCAGTAGTAGTAGTGAGAGTAGTAGTAGTAAGAGTAGTAGTAGAAAGAGTAGTAATAAGAG
>JAVHZZ010000001.1:503991509-504082037 GCA_036250195.1 Mixophyes australis
CCACTTTCTTCTTCTTCATGGCTGTCTGTCCTGGAGCTCCTGAACCTGTGAATACAGGCCCAATGGTGCAACTCACAACAACTGGTGCTCCATTCTGGCAGCTGACAGAGTTGTTTACTTTGTAGAATTCAAGAGGACACAGAGACAAGTGAACTTCTGTCCCAGCACACTTAACAGAGTGCAAGCGGAACGATGGCTTTTGTTTGTCCAGGTACAACCTGCGTAAGAGAGATCAAACAATGGAGATGCTGAAGAGCATGATAAAAGAATGTTCATATTGGCAATCTCATTTTTATATGCCAATACATACTACGAGTGGGTCATATGTGGAGACTGTACAAGATAAACTTCATATCAGTGTTTCCACAACTAATTCACAAAGTTTATTTTTTATTAGCATTTAGCATTTGAAGAAAGATGAAGTAATTAAAGCAAAGAGAAGGAAGTGAAGTGATAATAAAGAGGCGTCACAGAAATCTTGTCATCAAAAGAAATGGAAGGGATGACGTACTTTGTTCTCGCTAAAGAACAAGAATGTAAAAATGTTAATTTAAGAAGAAAAAGAACAGCATGGAAGTCTAGAAAAACTAACCTGGAAGTCTAGGAAAACTAAGATGGAAGTCTGAGAAAACTAACATGGAAGTCTGGAAAAACTAGCATGGAAGTTTGAGAAAACTAAAATGGAAGTCTGAGAAAACTAACATGGAAGTCTGGGAAAACTAACATGGAAGTCTGAGAAAACTAACATGGAAGTGTGAGAAAACTAACATGGAAGTCTGAGAAAACTAACATGGAAGTCTGGGAAAACTAACATAGAAGTCTGGAAAAACTAGCATGGAAGTCTGAGAAAACTCAGTTGTAAGTCTGGGAAAACGAAGATGGAAGTTTGAGAAACCTAACATGGAAGTCTGAGAAAACCAACATGGAAGTCTGAGAAAACTAACATGGAAGTCTGGAAAAACTAGCATGGAAGTCTGAGAAAACTCAGTTGTAAGTCTGGGAAAACGAAGATGGAAGTTTGAGAAAACTAACATGGAAGTCTGAGAAAACTAACATGGAAGTCTGGAAAAACTAGCATGGAAGTTTGAGAAAACTAAAATGGAAGTCTGAGAAAACTAACATGGAAGTCTGGGAAAACTAACATGGAAGTCTGAGAAAACTAACATGGAAGTGTGAGAAAACTAACATGGAAGTCTGAGAAAACTAACATGGAAGTCTGGGAAAACTAGCATAGAAGTTTGAGAAAACAAACATGGAAGTCTGGGAAAACTAAGATGGCAGTTTGAGAAAACTACCATGGAAGTCTGAGAAAACTAACATGGAAGTCTGCGAAAACCAACATGGAAGTCTGAGAAAACTAGCATGGAAGTCTGGAAAAACTAGCATGGAAGTCTGGGAAACCTAATATGGAAGTCTGAGAAAACTAACACGGAAGTCTGAGAAAACTAAGATGGAAGTCTGAGAAAACTAACATGGAAGTCTGAGAAAACTAACATGGAAGTCTGGGAAAACTAAGATGGAAGTCTGAGAAAACTAACATGGAAGTCTGGAAAAACTAGCATGGAAGTTTGAGAAAACTAAAATGGAAGTGTGAGAAAACTAAGATGGAAGTCTGGGAAAACTAAGATGGAAGTTTGAGAAAACAAACATGGGAGCCTAAGAAAATTAAGATGGAAGTCTGGGAAACCTAACATGGTAGTCTGAGAAAACTAACATGGAAGTCTGAGAAAACTAACATGGAAGTCTGAGAAAACTAAGATGGAAGTCTGAGAAAATTAAGATGGAAGTCTGGGAAACCTAACATGGTAGTCTGAGAAAACGAACATGGAAGTCTGAGAAAACTAAAATGGAAGTCTGAGAAAACTAAGATGGAAGTCTGAGAAAACTACGATGGAAGTCTGAGAAAACTAACATGGAAGTCTGGAAAAACTAGCATGGAAGTTTGAGAAAACTAAAATGGAAGTCTGAGAAAACTAACATGGAAGTCTGGGAAAACTAACATGGAAGTGTGAGAAAACTAACATGGAAGTGTGAGAAAACTAACATGGAAGTGTGAGAAAACTAACATGGAAGTCTGGGAAAACTAACATAGAAGTCTGGAAAAACTAGCATGGAAGTTTGAGAAACCTAACATGGAAGTCTGAGAAAACCAACATGGAAGTCTGAGAAAACTAACATGGAAGTCTGGGAAAACCAACATGGAAGTCTGAGAAAACCAACATGGAAGTCTGAGAAAACCAACATGGAAGTCTGGAAAAACTAGCATGGAAGTTTGAGAAAACTAACATGGAAGTCTGAGAAAACTAACATGGAAGTCTGGAAAAACTAGCATGGAAGTCTGAGAAAACTCAGTTGTAAGTCTGGGAAAACAAAGATGGAAGTTTGAGAAAACTAACATGGAAGTCTGAGAAAACTAACATGGAAGTCTGGGAAAACTAAGATGGAAGTCTGAGAAAACTAACATGGAAGTCTGGAAAAACTAGCATGGAAGTTTGAGAAAACTAAAATGGAAGTCTGAGAAAACTAACATGGAAGTCTGGGAAAACTAACATGGAAGTCTGAGAAAACTAACATGGAACTGTGAGAAAACTAACATGGAAGTCTGAGAAAACTAACATGGAAGTCTGGGAAAACTAGCATAGAAGTTTGAGAAAACAAACATGGAAGTCTGGGAAAACTAAGATGGCAGTTTGAGAAAAATACCATGGAAGTCTGAGAAAACTAACATGGAAGTCTGCGAAAACCAACATGGAAGTCTGAGAAAACTAGCATGGAAGTCTGGAAAAACTAGCATGGAAGTCTGGGAAACCTAACATGGAAGTCTGAGAAAACTAACACGGAAGTCTGAGAAAACTAAGATGGGAGTCTGAGAAAATTAAGATGGAAGTCTGGGAAACCTAATATGGAAGTCAAAGAAAACTAACATGGAAGTCTGAGAAAACTAACATGGAAGTCTGGGAAAACTAAGATGGAAGTCTGAGAAAACTAACATGGAAGTCTGGAAAAACTAGCATGGAAGTTTGAGAAAACTAAAATGGAAGTCTGAGAAAACTAAGATGGAAGTCTGGGAAAACTAAGATGGAAGTCTGAGAAAACAAACATGGGAGCCTGAGAAAATTAAGATGGAAGTCTGGGAAACCTAACATGGTAGTCTGAGAAAACTAACATGGAAGTCTGAGAAAACTAACATGGAAGTCTGAGAAAACTAAGATGGAAGTCTGAGAAAACTACGATGGAAGTCTGGGAAACTAACACGGAAGTCTGATAAAACTAACATGGAAGTCTTAGAAAACTAACATGGAAGTTTGAGAAAACTAAACTAACGTAGAAGTCTCAGAAAACTAATGTGAAAGTCTGAGAAAACTAAAATGGACGTCTGGGAAAACTAAAATGGACGTCTGAGAAAACTAACATGGAAGTCTGGGAAAACTAACATGGAAGTCTGGGAAAACTAACATGGAAGTCTGGGAAGACTAACGTGGTGTACAGAGTTAATCCAGGGCATGTCAGATCATGTAGTGTACAGGCTAGAGTCTTTGAATCTAGAGTATGGGATTTAGAGAACACATAATTTATATATAATAATTCACAAAAGTGAAAGCCAACACACAGCCACATTACACATCACCCGAACGTGACAAGGTAACAAGTAACAAACACCGTCCACCTATACTCTGCGTGCTGTTACCTGTTACTTGCTTTCGGTTCCTTCTTTTTGGAATCTTGGCTTTGAGAGGCTCTGTGAGATAAATTGTAAGGAATCACAAACCACTGATTGTCATATTATCTGTGTCACAAGTGATGCATAGATAATAGAGATAAATTTCAAGTAACCATTCTGGTCAGGGAAGAGCCTCAGTGGGACTCTCGACCATCGTTAAATCATCTTGCCACGCAGTGAACTTGAATCAGCACCTAGATTGCCCCAATAGGTCCTACCTCCTGTACACCTACTTTCCCTGTAATCTAGCTTCTAGTTTTCCCTACAAGACAAATGTCTGGAGCTGGTAATTGCCTGCTTAGTGAGATCTCTATAAATAATGAATATATGGATGAAGGACGTTCCCTCACAGCAACCCATATGAAGAGGTAACATGATAAATGAATTGTCATAGAGGGACTAAGCTGGTAACAGTCATTATGAGAACTGATGATGACAATCTCCTTTATAAAGCTGTATGTTCTGAATCACACCCAGCATCTGATACTTCTTATGGTATGCAATAGTGATGAGACAATTAGTGAAGACATTGTCAAGATTCAACATCCAATATTGGGAGATGACGCAAAGAGATTATATGGTCAGGATGAGGAAACAGCTTTCTGTAACTCTTCCATAAGGGGCAAGAGAAGACAGACTCCTTGTTGTACTTCATGGAATCAAACATATCATATATATATATGCAGAAATGTTTGTAAATATTAAATTAACAAAATTAAAATTGCTGTTGGACCTTTATTCACTCTCCTCCATTGCAATGCAGATCCCTCAATGGCAAAGGCAATTTTATTGTTTGGATCTGAGACCTCCTAGCAACTTCTGTCTGCTGCACTACAGGAGAATAGTAGCTCCTTCATTGTACAGCGTATTGGAATCAGTAGAGATTCATGGATCTGTGATAGGAAAATCAATAGATCATCATGGATCCATAGAGTGGCTAGGAGACACTTTATTGCAGGGACTGTAATGGAATCAGTAGAGATTTGTGGACCTATAATGGGGACTTGTACAACCTTTCTTGTAGGGAATGTAATGGAATTAATAGATCATCATGGACCAATGATGGGGACTAGTAGATCCTTCATTGTACAGTGCATTGGAATAATAGAGATTCATTGACCCATGAAGGGGACTAGTAGAGCTTTAGGGACAGTTATAGGGTCAGTAGACTTTTTACTTGAGAATGTTCTTCAGTTTCTCGATGTAAAATGTATGTATCAAGCAAACCTTACTACAGACCTGTAACCTAAGAGGAAATTCATCAGAGTGAGGTTTATTACATCTAGTTTTACTATTGATAATGTCCAAAAGTAACAGACTGACTGAGAAATCTCTTCTGATGGAAATAATTTGTCTAAAGTTCATGGTTATTTAGAGAGAAATACCAGTGAGTCGATACTACAAAATGATTTAGGTTTATTGCCCAAGATTTAACTTTTTTATACACTGGAGGTAAAAGCATCAAAATCCTATCATTCCTGCTGATGTGGGTAGAACTACAGGTTTGGTACAAAGGTTGTTATTGAAACCCCCAAAATGTACTTTTCTGCATTTTTTAAGGCCAGAATTGCAGCAGTCTTACAGCCATTGTAGTTAACGGTTTCAAAATACCTGTCCAAGTTCACTGTACCTATGATATTGCACAAGTAATTCACTTCATCAAATGCCCCAGTGGGGTAGTTTACATTTTATCTTCTAGATTGGTAATTGCACAGTAGTACCATTAAATTATACAAACCTGAAACTGGTCAGTTTAGTTCCTCTAAGAAGGAGAAGAACAGAAAGAATAATGAGATTCATCTCTGGCCATACATTTTCCAAACATAAAGATGGTGTCAGATGATGAGTGGATGGTGTTAGAGGAGGTGTTAGCTCAGAAAGGGACATAACCCTAACCCTAACCCTAACCCTAACCCTAACCCTGCTGCAATAAGAATTATTTTGGACTGGTCAGATAGGCACTAAAAAAACTAATGGTTAAATAACTTGAATTATAAATGTTTCATGTACACCTTATTGATTACTTTTATTTTCCTTTACAGCCTGGAGAACACATTGTCCTGTAATTACTTTGGTCCATGCACATGTTCCTTATGTGAGGTATTACATAATTACATTGTTTATACTGCTTGATGTGTTCATGTGACACAATAAGAAGCACACTGATTATCATCTCTATTGTGTATTGTGTCATGATTGTTTCTTTACATCTGTAATTGATGTATAACCTCCAGTTTGCATGCTCTTATATCTAATAGTAGTGAACATGGGGTCTAGTAGACCCTTTATTGTAGGGACTGTAATGGAGTCAGTAGAGAGTCATGATGGATATTAGTAGACACTTTATTGTGAGGACTGTAGTAGAACCAGTAGTATTGAGGAAACTGTAGCAGTAGAGAATCATGGTCTTTATATGGGGACTATTAAACCCTAGTCAGAAGAGAATCATGGACCTATAATAGGGACTAGTATACTGTATCATGGAGACTAAATGGAGGTAACAGAGAGTCATTAGTGAGCCATGGACCCACAAAAGTTACTAGTAGCCCTTTCAGTGTAGGGACTGTAATTGAATCAATATAGATTCATTGACCTATGCTGGGGACTTGTACAACCTTTACTGCAGGGACTGTAATGGAATTAATAGATTGTCATGGAGATACTTTATTGTAGGGACTGTAAAAAAATCAGTAGATCATTATAGATCCATGTATAGAGTAGTAGTCACTTTATTGTATCCACTGCAGTGGAATCAATATAGATTCAAGGACCTATGATGAGAACTTGAACAACTTTTATTGTAGGGACTGTAATTGACTCAATATATATTCATGGACATATGATGGTGACTTTTAGACCATTTAAAATGGGGACTGTGGTCAGTATTTAGTTGAAAGTCATTTGGTAGGTATAGTAGACCCTTTATTGAGGGGAGTTTAATAGAATCAGTAGAAAATAATAGCTCCACGATGGGGAATGTGAGAACTAAAATGGAGTCAGTGAAGAAACATCAGCTCATGCTTAGGACTATCAGATACTTTATTCTAGGGACTCCAATGAACAGGAGAATATCAAAGACCCATGATGGTGACTTTTAGACTCTTAAATATGGGGACTGTAGTCAGTACAGAGTCAAGGACCATGGGTGGTGACTAAAATATTCTTTCATTGGCATTGTGATTTTATCAGAATAGAGTCACGGACCCATGATGTCACCCTGATGGGTACATACACTAACATAATGTGGACTACACTGATTTAAAGAAGAGGACACACCAGGAGAAATAGCAGGAGAAACAGAGTGTGATGTACAATGGATGAGACAGGAAGACACATACAAAGAAGGAGCAGGAGAGATGGGTGTATACAGTAAAATAGTGTGGGGGGACACTGGGAGAGACAGAAGGACACATGAGGAGAGAGCAGGAGAGATGGGTGTATGCAGTAACAGTGTGGTGTACTGTGGATGTGATAGGAGGACACATGAGGAGAAAGAGCAGGAGAGGTGGGTGTATGCAGTAACAATGTGGAGGACACTAGGTGAAATAGGAGGACACACAAGGAGAAAGAGCAGGAGAGGTGGGTGTATGCAGTAACAATGTGGAGGACACTAGGTGAAATAGGAGGACAAATGAGAAGACAGGAGAGATGGGTATATGCAATAACATACTGTGTGGTAAATGTGTATTCTGCAACTGTCTGAAGAAAGGACTTATGTTAATCTCATGTTAATTAGTCCTTTTGATGTGTGAGTGTCCAACACACCTGAAGGCACAGGAAGGTTTAAGTAGCCCTGCTGTTAGAGTTCCTCAGTGTCTAAAACAGGATGCAGGAAATCACAGCAAGTTTTAGGATATCACAGATAAGTGTAAATTTTGTTAAGTATGAATTGCATTTAAATCTATGGTCGGGGAAACATATATTGTATCCTGATACTAAAAATAGCTCAGACGTTGTGGAACCATCTCGGATCAGGGGGAAGGCTTACTCCCTGACAGGAGATATGTCAGAACTGTATAAAAAGTGAGCTGTTTGAGCATGTATGTAATGTATCATTCTTGTACCATCTATACTTCTGGAATGATCGTTAGTACTAGACTGACGTGTGAACTGACCTTGTTAGGAATACTTGAGCTAATAAACCATCTTTTGCTTCAAGAACCTGCTTTGACGACTACTTACCCTGCTGTAAATTCCTGTGACCTACAGATTAGTCCCAGGACTAATGGGTGTATGCAGTAACAGTGTGGGTGACAGTGGGTGAGATAGGAGGACACATGAGGACAACACAGGACTAATGTGTGTATGCAGTAACAGTGTGGGTGACAGTAGGTGAGATAGGAGGACACATGAGGACAACACAGGACTAATGGGTGTATGCAGTAACTGTGTGGGTGACAGTGGGTGAAATAGGAGGACACATGAGGACAACACAGGACTAATGGGTGTATGCAGTAACAGTGTGGGTGACAGTGGATGAGATAGGAGGACACATGAGGACAACACAGGACTAATGGGTGTATGCAGTAACAGTGTGGGTGACAGTGGGTGAGATAGGAGGACACATGAGGACAACACAGGACTAATGGGTGTATGCAGTAACAGTGTGGGTGACAGTGGGTGAGATAGGAGGACACATGAGGACAACACAGGACTAATGGGTGTATGCAGTAACAGTGTGGGTGACAGTGGGTGAGATAGGAGGACACATGAGGACAACACAGGACTAATGGGTGTATGCAGTAACAGTGTGGGTGACAGTGGGTGAGATAGGAGAACACATGAGGACAACACAGGAGATGGGTGTATGCAGTAACAGTGTGGGTGACAGTGGGTGAAATAGGAGGACATATGAGGACAACACAGGACTAATGGGTGTATGCAGTAACAGAGTTTGGGGGACAATGGATGAGATAGGAGGACACATGAGGACAACACAGGACTAATGGGTGTATGCAGTAACAGTGTGTGGGGGATATTAATGAAATTCAGGAGAACATGGGCTATAGCAGGAGAGATTTCTGGACACACACAATGATTGTAAGATAAGAGGAAGCAGAAAGTATTACAGATAATAGAAATCAATTTTCCCTACTATAATTTAGTCTTTGTTACAATATTAGTAGAGATAGAAGTTTATTCCTTGTTCCTTCCAAGGAAGGAATCACTGGAAATAAACTCTCTTGGATACCTAGGGCTTGAAGCCACCACCTTGGGGACCCGTTTAGAGGCTGTTTGTTTCTTCACCCGTCTGTAGGAAAATAATATCCAGATTAGCATAACACAAGGGCACAGGCTGACGATCTGATTTGTATGTTATTTTATTTATATTATTTTGTATCACTGCTTGCAGTAATAGTTTATTTAAAGAAGTATAGAAGTGGGCAGATATAAGATTGTACTAATCTATGAGACTCTGATGCACATGTCAGAGATTTCCCAGAACTTTACTGTAGATATTGATATAGACCATTCAGGTAATTTATCACATTTGTATATTCTGCTTCATCTACATCTATAGAACTCTGTTTGTGTGAGTTCAGGTGAAATTTGTGATGCTGTAGTGACATTATATCTATTCCAAAGGGTAATGTCTAGATTAATTGGGGAAAACATGACATGTTTTGGATGAATAGGAGTCATATAACACTCTCACAGCTGGCCATATATGTTCTTATCAGTGCATGTGTAATATGAAGACCACAGTACTCAGATACAAAATTGCCTGAGTAAAATGTATACATCAAAAACAGAGCTTGATGAAACAATATAGTGATCAAGAATTTGTGGAGTGAATTGATACAAGAGCAGCTTATTATGTCTAGAAGTGTCTTATAATGGAGAGAAAGTTATATTTAAGACGTTTTTGGAGAGATTTAAGGAGTGGCAGGCAAAACAACTACCCCAAACACACTGAGACACTCAAATTCAGGATCTGTTAGATTTGGTATCACCTCTTCCTTATGAATAAAACCCACTTTTATTAGAACATCATGAAATGGTTTAAGTTCTGCGGTGCCTCATACCGCTGCAGAGTAAATTTACTTCCCTTGAGGACTCCATCGGAGATCCAAGAGATGCTGGAGTAACAGGATCATCTCATTCACTAAATAGCCAACTTTTTGCCCCTCTAAGATATTTTTCCAGAGAACAGGGGGTCCACACAGTGTGGATGTCACATGGGCTCCACGTGGCCAAGGAATCTGGTTAAGGATTTCCCTGTCATTAGCTAGAAACCCCATTAATTTAGGGAATAGTTAGAAGTCATTATAGGCTGTTATAATCCAAACCAAGATTCCAGATATTTGGCCTAAGAAAAGTAATAAGTCTAGAATCCATAATTATAAAAACAAAGGGGATCTACCTGCTAATAGATAGATAGATAGATAGATAGATAGACATTCCTTGGCTCCAATGTGTACCAAATCTTTGGCATTAGCTCTGACCATGGCTACTGACAATTCTTTCCATGTACCCAAAATTTTCCACCCCAATGATTGTTTGCTTCTTGGGGTTCTGTAACCTAATATTACCATTATCTCATTTCAATTCCTATATATCTATCTCACATCAATATATCAAAACACTTAACAAAACTAGCTGATGGATATTCGCTTACATGGCTTAACAGAGAAGGTGCTAAAATGGTGCCTGTCCTGTTCTCTTGGACAGATTGTTGCCAGTATTCTTCCAGGGAAACAAGCTGTAGTACCATGGGAGAAACCGCTGAGTGCTGTAAAAGTGGTCACGACTAGAGACAAAGGTTTTAACTGATCTTTATCTACAATTAGCCACTTCCGTTTCTGGCTTAATTTGCTTTGTAAACAATGGAACTTGCCCAGTGTGAAAGACTCATTGTAATTCTCTGTGGGGACCAATGTAAATGTTACATTTTATAACATTGCCTACCTATGGTCGCCTATGGAGATGGTAGCAAGTTAGATTATTATTCAGTGTTAAAAAAGGTTAGCGATGAAACTCTGAGCGCATTACAAAACACTGCTGAGGAAATGTCTGTCGTAAGATCTGTGCCCCTGCAGGACAGAATGACAGTACACTTTAGACAGAAATAGAAAAAAGGCATAAAGCCGAATTATGGCGTTTGATTGGTAGGAATTGAATTTATTTGTTATGTTTATCAAATGCTTAGAGTTGAAACTATTTACTTTGATTTAGATAATAGGGTAAAAGTACATTTAAAAATGTGGATAGCCTCATAAGTGATGAGGTTGAGCTGATTAATAGCGGGCGGTATTATATTTGACTTTAAATTGCCCTAGAAAGGAAACATATGAAGACAAAATAGGGAATGTGAAAATGGGACGATATCATTTGTATGTCTTTCAGTAAAGAACTATAGAGTTACCTAACTGATTGTGCTAATTAGGTTGTGTCAAGAAAACAGTGAATCTGCCTCAATATTCAAAATTGTTAATTCAAATTGTGACTCATGATATTCTGTAATTATCAAGAAATAAGGAATGCGGTGTCTGATAAGAGAACTGTACACTCAGCTAAATGCATATTGTGTGGGCAGATTATTCTGTCAGGGCTTGTAGGAGGTATACATCCAATATCAGACCTCAGTGACTGATAACCTCTGATTCCTACTAACTAATCTCAGTGAATGCAGGAATACATCTGGCAATAGCTTTAGCAGGAAGGTCCAAGTAGAACTATAGAAGACAGCCGGATCCATAATCAGTGACATCAATAAATAAATAGCTAAAATGTCCATAGGGAAAAAAGCAGCAGACAGCTGTCAAAAGCATTTGCCAGTGGATTCTGGGAGAAGCTCCAACTAGGCCAGAGTATAGGCTAGTCACAGTTTCAAGAGAAATGTGCATTAACAGAACTGTCAGAGCGATATCAAAGTTCTGAGGACAAACACATGTAGCAGTTATAGAGATGAATCCAGCAGGAAGTAAATGTTTACTTGTCAGGCAGTGTACAGTGCCGGATAAACGGTTATGCAAAGGTGCTTAGAAAACAACCAGAACACTGCTTCACTATGGATCAACCAATATTATGCATATCATACTTATGAAACCCAGGACAGCAGCAGTAAGTCCAAACACAGGTGCCGAGTCAGCAATGCAGTACAGCGGCAGTGCAAGCAACAGATGATCAGGCAGCATGACAGAACTAGGCTCCACGTTCACTCCACATTAGAAACAAGAAGGTTCCTTGCTGCATTCATGTTCATAGCGTACAGTGCCGGAGCAGCAAGAAATCAGGTGGAGATAGGTTCAGTGTCTGCTCCACATCAGAGTAATCAGACATAAACTATTACCAAGCAGAGATAATAATTAGCAGTTAGTAGCTGAAGCAAATAGATCAGGAGGCAAGCGGTGGGCAGAAGGACTAGCAGAATCAGAATGCCAGTGTAGTAACACAGAAGATTGGGGGGGGGGCTGTTCTGTAATTTACATGGTGAAACTAAACTACTGTGAATACTCTCCAGATTCCTTAATAAACATGACTGTGGTCATTCTCACTTTATAGAAGGCTGATGATTCCAGATAGATAGCTCTATCATGCCTATTATACATCCTGTATACATACAAGGGAATGGCTGTCTTGTAATATCATTTAATTGCTTGCAGCTAACGAACATTTTTCTATACTTTCTATGGGAATTAGACGTTGTGGTTTGTGGTCACAGAATTTATATCCAGGGTATCTGGTTTGCATAATGTTTGCTCCACAAAGCTATGTCTATAGGGAGAGGGAATAGTAGAATAATTGGTTCCCACAAAATATAAATGAGTCTTCCTGAGACTACTGATATTTTTCCAGAAAACTAAAAGCCTGTAAATGTATCACCGACACTCGTAGCTTAGAACAATCCTATATAAATAGGGGCTGAGTCCTGCGCTGTCAGCTGCAGGAAATGTGCAAGTTACACACATGTTATTGGGGGGCTGCGCTTCTGGTGGGATTGTTACATTTGTGTTTTATTTTATTCAGAAGCCAATTTGTCAAATTTTCATGATTGACAATTTTTGTTGCCGAAGCAACTAGAACTTATTATAGAAAACTACTGAAACACTGAAACAGCAGATCCGCATTATATCTCTTTATTGTAGACCATTGTTACCCCCGATTCCTCATCTCTGAGCTCCAACTACACTGCCTCATAGATTATGTGTATACAACAAACACCTATCAGGTAGTGATGAAGACCAGCTGCTGCCTTCCTAGATCGGGGCCTTCAGGTCATGTTCTATGGATTTCCCTGGATTTCTCTTATCCTGTATTCCAGGTCACTGAAGTTTAATGAGCTAGATGCATCTCCTTGGATGACATGAGGGTGTGAATTAAAAAAGTAGTTCACAGCTTGAGAGGTCATGAAGTCTGATCAATGTGGGGGCAGGTAGGCTTTGGGCCCACCTACATAGAACCTACCTAAACTGGTATTTTTATTGCCAATTAAACTCATGTTATCTAATTGTAGAACAATTCACCAAATAACTATGTTTTGCCTCACTAGTTTGGGGGTAAATGCCCTGGTATCTCAGCAATTTGGGGGTAAATGTCCTAGTATCATGGTGGTAAATGCCCTGGTATCTCAGCAGTGTGTGGGTAGATGCCCGGGTATCTTAGCAGTTTGGTGGCATATGCCCAGGTATCTCAGCAGTTTGGGGATAGATGCCCGGGTATCTCAGCAGCTTGGGGGTAGATGCCCGGGTATCTCAGCAGTTTGGGGGTAGATGCCCGGGTATCTCTGCAGTTTGGGGGTTTATCTCACTGTTGCTACTGATATGTTTAGTGCAGAATATGAGAGTTGATTTGGACTTCTTCATACACAAAGAAGCCATCACTAAATAAACGGCACCAATTTACCTTCTGGGTCGGCCCATCACCTTGGTGGAGCGTTTTTTGTTTGACGACATTTTTACTTGTCTGAAAAATGTGAGATTAAAAAACATCAAAGCAGATAATGTGCAAAATACAAAATCCCCCCGTTCCTCCCACGCCCTGGAGGAGGTAACATCTAGTGATAGACTGTAAGCTCCTTTGGGGCAGGGACTGATGTGAGTGAGTTCTCTGTACAGCGCTGCGAAATTAGTGGCGCTATATAAATAACTGATGATGATGATGATAGCTGTGATCCGCAGGGATAGGAAAGGGCATGTTCATAGTTAGTAGGATACTGGCATACAGCATTACATGGGAACATGGCACAAAATAGCTGTTACAGTCCTCTATTTCCACCCAAAACTTTAGCATAAAAAGCCCTTTTAGCTTCTATTTAAAGCCATTGAATCAACCTGAAAAGCAAAGCAGTGACTACAAGCACCTATGTTGGTTGATCTGTACTATACAGACCCTGCCACCATTAAACTTCTCGCCCTTTCCTCCTCTCTAGGCCTTACTCAGTGGACCTCCTCCCCCACCCACTGTCTTGGTCACTCCCTCGACCTTGTCTTCTCTCATCTCTGCGATCTCTCTGACTTCTCCAACTCTCCCTTCCCACTCTCTGACCACCATCTCCTCTCCTTCACTCTGTCCTCCTCCCCCGCTCCCACCTCGCCTAAAGCCACCCTCACCAGGCGCAACCTTGATGCCATTGACCCCATCTCACCGCTGCTCTCTATGGCCTGCCCTGATCAGGCGTCCTCTTCCTACAACAAATCCCTCACTACTGCCTTAGAGGCTGTCGCCCCGGCCTCTTCTATCCGCCGCCGACGCCTTATTCCCCAACCCTGGAACTTACCCGCTTCCTTCAAAAATGCTCTCGCACAGCTGAACGCCTCTGGAGGAAATCTCGTTCCCTGGCTGACTTCCTCCACTTTAAATTTATGCTCTCCTCTTTCTGCTCTGCCCTGTCCCTTGCTAAACAATCCTTCTTTATGTCCCTCATTTCTTCTCAGTCCTCCAATCCCCATCGCCTCTTTGCCACCTTCAACTCCATCCTCTCTCCCCCCCCCTCCCCCTCTCCCACCTTCTCTCTCCACCTCTGACTTCTCCACCTTTTTCTCTTCCAAAATTGAGGCCATCAGACTGAACATTTCCTCCTCCAATCCCTCTCCCGCCACCACCATCGCTTCACCGCCCGCTATTAATCGGCTCTGGTGCTCCTTCACCCCTACATCTGGTGATGAAGTTCGCTCCCTTATTCTTTCTTCTCCACCCTCTACCTGTCCTCTTGATCCCATCCCCTCTTACCTCCTTCGCTCTCTCTCCTACTGCCTGCTCTCACCTGGCTCACCTTTTCAACTTATCACTCTCCTCTGGCATAGTCCCCTCTTTATTCAAACACGCTCTCATCTCTCCTATCCTCAAGAAAGCCAATCTTGACCCCACCTCCCTTGCGAATTATCGCCCTCTCTCTCTTCTCCCCTATGTCTCCAAATTACTCGAGCGGATTGTCTGCAGCCGCCTCACCAGACACCTCTCGGTCAACTCCCTACTTGACCCCCTCCAATCTGGCTATCGCCCCCTCCACTCCACTGAAACTGCCATGGCAAAAGTTACTAATGATCTACTATCAGCCAAAGCCAAGGGTCACTTCTCCCTACTCATCCTCCTCGACATCTCCGCGGCCTTCGATACAGTAGACCAGCCCCTCCTGCTGCAAACTCTTCTCTCTCTCTGCCTTTCTGGTTCTGTCCATGCCTGGTTCACCTCAACACCTTGGTAACCGCTCTTCCTCTGTATCCACGTCTGGTTCTTCCTCCACCCCCTCCCCTCTCCCTGTTGGAGTCCCTCAGGGCTCTGTTCTTGGCCCTTTACTCTTTTCGCTCTACACTTCCTCCCTTGGCGCTCTCATCTCCTTTTTCGGTCTTCAGTATCACCTCTATGCTGACGACATTCAACTCTACATATCTTCTCCTGTTCTTTCCTCCTCCCTCCTCTCTCGTGTATCTGACTGCCTCTCAGCCATCACCTCCTGGATGTACTCGCGCTTTCTTAAAATTAACATCTATAAAACCAAACTCATTGTCTTTCCCCCACCTAGACTCCCTTCCCACCATGACCTCTCTATCGTTGTTAACAACTCCACCATCTCCTCTGTCACCCAACTCCGCTGCCTTGGGGTCACTCTTGACTCCTCTCTCTCTTTTGCCCCCCACATTCAATCCCTCGCCCAAGCCTGTCGCTTCCAACTCCGCAACATTGCCCGCATCCGTCCCATCATACACGCACTCATCATCTCCCGCCTTGATTACTGCAACCTCCTCCTTACTGGCCTCCCCCACTCCAATCTCGCACCCCTCCAATTTATTCTCAGTGTGGCTGCTAGACTCATCTTCCTTTCACGCCGCCATTATTTGTTCTCGGTAATAAGAGTTTGCTAAGGTCTTGAAAAAAATGATTAGCAGGTCTTTCCAAAAAGGTAAATCAATTTCCTATCATATGTTAAACCAATCCAGAAAGAAAGACATGATACCACTAGTCAAGTGAGATACTGGAGATAGAGAGGTTTGATAAGTAGGAGCAACATGTGGTTTTCTGAGAAGGCCAAGCCCCAATAGCTTTACCTGAAGCAATTGGACAACCCTCCACTCAGTGAGATAAGATATTAAGAAGTACCAACTAAGAACAATGATGCAGACATCAGATAAGCGGGTATATTTACTAAGCTGTGGGTCTGAAAAAGTGGAGATGTTTGAGATTCTAGCTGTCATTATGTAGAATGCACTGAATGAATGAAAGCTAGAATCTGATTGGTTGTTACAGGCAACATCTCCACTTTTTCAAACCCGCAGTTTAGTAAATATACCCCAAGGTGTCACCATACTCAAGAGTCCTAGAACCAGGACTATAGTAACATCTCCATGACTTGGATGAGTATCAGCTAATCTACTCACCAGAAGAACCTACAGATATAACCTGTTCACTATTGTGTCCTGAAACTTCCATCTACCTGTATATCATAGTGTTAAGAAATAGAAGCTCTCCTGTTTGATCTATCATTTGTGCAGTTACTGCTACTACTAAGTGTGGGATCATTCCTGCAGTTCACTGATCCAGCTGGTTGCTAGGTAGATAATCACAAGCTTCATTCAGCTCTCAGTCTGCAGCCTCAGGTGTACAATCACTTACTACACACATGGAGATAATCATCCTGTAGTCCTGATTGGTGCTGCTACCTTTATAAACCTCTTACTGACAGCATACCAATGCTGGTGATAGTTCTTGCTTAACCTAGTGTGCTTTGCATACTGACCTGATATGCTATCAGTGTTTGATCCGAATTGTTTATAGAAAATGCTGTCATCTCCACTTCTTACTCTTGACTTTGTTAAACTGATTTGCTCTCATATCTCTATCTGCCCTTATCACTGGCTTGTTCAAAGGATTCTGCTGTCTTCTCTACTGACCACTCTATCAGACAAGTACCAGACTACTCTGCATTAACCCTTTCCTGTCTGGCTCAGAATTCTGCTATTTACAGTTTGGTTGCTCATTACCTGCTGACGTGTGCTGTTCACTCCATCAGACAAGTGCCAGACTACTCCACATTAATCTTTGGCTGTCTGGCTAATATATTCTATTTGCTCATTATCTTCTACTGTGTTCTGTTCTCTTCACCAAGCAGGTACTAGATCAATAACTGCTACTACTCGAGCCTAAGCCCTGGGAGCAATCGAGTACTGTGTAACATAACAAGTTCCATAGAAAAGGGGGCTGCTAAATGTGAACATCTTGCAAAGCGGTTCTTGCAGTTGAGGATCTCACGATACACTGCCCTTAAACATATATAAACATGTTAACACTTGTGTGCTGTAGTTTCAGGTCTGCATTACACTAAGCTAAAGCTACTTACTTTAAACGTAGTTTACATCCAGCGATATATTCCTACAAGACACACCCTGTACTTTGTTGCTAAAGCCATCCAGAATATTCTTCTCAGCATCACCCCACACTTATCATTATGTCTGTGACACTCTAGTCATCCTTGGTGACCTCCTCACTCTTCATCACTCCACACTCAATTTACTGTCTGTGTCACTCTAGACAACTAGGGTGACCTTCTCCCACACCATCACTACACCTCATCTCTGTCACACGTTTCATCCAGGATAACCACCTTCTTATCCATCTTTCCACACAACTTGTCTGTGTCCCTACTCATCCAAATTGACCACCTACTTCTCTATTATGCCATCAAATATTTTTGCCACCCTCCTCAACCCAGGTGTCCACCTCCCTCTCCACCACTTCACAGAACTTGTCTGTCACCCTTCTCATCCAAAGTGACCTCCATCCTCTAAACCACTTCACACAACTTGTCTGTCACCCTTCTCATCCAAAGTGACCTCCATCCTCTAAACCACTTCACACAACTTGTCTGTCACCCTTCTCATCCAAAGTGACCTCCATCCTCTAAACCAGTGGTTCCCAAACTTTTGCAGTTCGCGGCACCCTTAGAGTCTCCAAATTTTTTCAAGGCACCCCTCCAAAATAATTACTGAGCAGTCCTGTTTTAGAAGTAGTTGGGTCAAAAAATTGTAATAAGTATTTAGGTCAGGACAGAAATACTTATTTAGTTGTATGCAAAAATGCCCCCTCTGCCCCGCTGTCACCCTCCTCTGCCCCTCTGTCACGATCCCTCTAACTTCTCTGCCGCGGGCCAGCCATATAAAAAAAAAAGAAAGAACACCGTAACTTACCAATCCGCCGGGTGCCGGGACCCAGTAGACTCCTCTCTTCCGCAGCAGCTGTCACTGAATATCGACGTCAGTAACAGCTGCTGCGGAAGAGAGGAGTCTACTGGGTCCCGGCGCCCGGCGGATTGGTAAGTTACTGTGTTCTTTCTTTTTTATATGGCTGGCCCGCGGCACCCCAGTGACAGCGCCGCGGCACCCCTGGGAGCCGCGGCGCACAGTTTGGGAACCGCCGCTCTAAACCACTTCACAAAACTTGTCTGTCACCCTTCTCATCCAATGTCTCGTTCCACGTCCGGTCTAATCTCTTACTTGTAGAAGTTTTTGTTGAATTTCTTCTCCGATGGGAATCCCAGCATTCCACAGACTACATGACTGTTCGTCTGACTCCACCCTTCATCACATACTTGTTCCCAGGCATCCCTGTGTTTAATCTCCAAAATCCCCTCATTGATTGGAAGACGGTTCTTAGCACTAGCAATCACAGGACGCAGACGTATTTCTTCCACCTGCCTCTGTTCTGTCTGTTGGAACATTTGAACCCAATAACATGATCATGGAATATTCTTCACAATTACTGTCTCTAAGCTACATTATGAACTTGCAGAAATGCCATTTATGTCTATTTTACATGACTGCACCAGGCTTGCTGTCAGAAAGGGAGGAGGGGCAGGCTCCATGTCTCATAGCCCCCTTCTGTCAGTGTCACCCTGCAGTAGGAGGGGCATGCGCCATGTCTCATAGCCCCCTTCTGTCAGTGTCACCCTGCAGTAGGAGGGGCATGCGCCATGTCTCATAGCCCCCTTCTGTCAGTGTCACCCTGCAGTAGGAGGGGCAGGCTCCATGTCTCATAGTTCACTTCTATCTGTGTCACCCTGCACTGGGAGAGGCATGCGCCATGTCTCATAGCCCCCTTCTGTCAGTGTCACCCTGCAGTAGGAGGGGCATGCGCCATGTCTCATAGACCCCTTCTGTCAGTGTCACCCTGCAGTAGGAGGGGCATGCGCCATGTCTCATAGCCCCCTTCTGTCAGTGTCACCTTGCAGTGGGAGGGGCATGCTCCATATCTCAGAGCTCTTTTCTATCTGTGTCACCCTGCTCTGGGAGGGGCTGACTTCATGTCTTCTATCTCTCTCTGTGGGTAGGATTCAGAGGTGCAGACAGGTAGTAACCTCATTACCTCGATAGTGTTGGGCTCCACATAACCCGGTATCCTTTCGTCTTTGCAGATAACACCAGCATCCTCTTCGTGGGTGCAGTCACTGTTCCCCCAACCTCGGGAATTGCAGTCTGATATACTCTTCTCGGACCCCGAGCAAATCATGTTATCCAGCCAGATACGTCCTTCATGAAGCAAAGAAAAATAACTTATTACTGAGCCTCCACCATGTTGTATAGAATGACAATCTCCCTTCTTACTCCGACCAGTGGATGCGAGGCGCTAGTTGTCAGGCATATGAAACAAATTTATGGTTCTATAATAATGTATTATTAATCGTGCAGTATATGTGTTATAGGGCAACCATGATGAACGAAGGCTCTATATATATATATATATATCATAATTCTTAAGTTATCCTGTTTCTTAAAGTATAACTTATTGCTGCGATTTACATTTATGTTATATCACCGGTAAAGGGTTATCACTCTGAAGGCCCCTGACAGCTCTGCGGGGGCCCTGACCAGCTCTTCCAGGCCCCTGACAGCTCTGCGGGGGTCCTGACCAAATCTGCAGTGGCCCTGATCAGCTCTGCAGGGGCCCCACCCAGCTCTGCAGGGGTCCTGACTAGCACTGCTGGACCCTAACCAGCTCTGCAGGGGCCACAACTAGTTCTTCGGGAGCCCCAACCAGCTCTGTGGGACCCCTGACCAGCTCTGTGGGACCCCTGACCAGCTCTGCGGGAGCCCCAACTTGCTCTTCGGGGGCCCTGACCAGCTGTGTGGGGCCCCTGACCAGCTCTGCGGGAGCTCCAACAAGCTCTGCGGGGGACCTGTCCAGCACTGTCGAGCCCCTGACCAGCACTGCTGGGCCCTGACCAGCTCTGCAGGGGCCCATTGCGTATGTGGAACTGGAAGTGTGCTTTCAGCTTCTGGTTTCACAGATAAGCCAATTTAAAATCCAAACTTTTATGTACGAAACATTTGGTAGCTATATTTCAAAAATGATATATCAACTTAAAGGGATGTAAATAAGCATAAATGAGAATATAATGGAGAGGGTATGAAAATAATAGAACAATACTGGGAATAACAGAACTGATTCATTCACAAATAATATTATTATTATCTTAACTTATAAGGCGCCACAAAGGGTCCGCAGCGCCGTACATTACATATACAGAAAACAGAGATACAACATGATACAGAAAGGACAAAAATATATACAAACACAGGTAACAAGGTAAAGCACATCAAATTATTTCTGGGACAGTCAGTGAAAGTGATGGTAGAAATCTGCGATAAGTAGGCCGAAGCTAAAGAAAACAGGGCTAGCAAAGCCGGCCAAGAGATACAGAGGGTGATGGAATAGTAGAAGGAGCACACAAGGCAAGAGGGCCCTGCTCCCGAGAGATTACATCCTAAAGGAAAGGGGGAGACACAAACAGGGTGGTACTAACTGGGGGAGACTCTTCCTCTATCCTGTGGTCTCTGGAATGCCAGATCAGCTCTGAAACAAATTGACCTCTATTCATGATCTCTTTATCTCTAGATCCTTCAACCTGCTTGCCATCACTGAAACCTGGCTCTCCCCTGAGGACACTACCTCTCCTGCTGTTCTCTCTTTTGGGGGCTTGTCCTTCTCCCACACACCCAGACCTGGGGAACGGCAAGGTGGTGGCATCGGCATACTTCTCTCCTCCTTCTGTTCTTTTCGTGTTCTTCCCCCTGAACCCTCCCTCTCTTTTTCCTCCTTTAAGGTACACTCTATCCGCCTATTCCACCCAGTCCACCTCCGTGTTGCTGTTATCTACCATCCTCCTGGTCCTGTCTCCCAATTCCTTGATCACTTTGCCACCTGGCTCCCTCACTTTCTCTCCTCTGACCTTCCCTCCCTCATCTTGGGGGACTTTAATATTCCTATAGACAATCCCTCAAACCCTGGTGCCTCTAAACTTCTCTCCCACTCCTCCTCCCTTGGTCTCTCTCAATGGACCTCCTCTCCCTCCCACCACCGTGGCCACTCCCTTGATGTGTTTTTTTCACACCTCATTACCGTCTCCAACCTCAATAATTCACCTTTTCCTCTCTCGGGCCACCATCTCCTCTCTTTTAGCATCTCTCCACCCCTCGAATCTTCCCCGTCCCCCAAGGTTACTCTCACCAGGCGTAATCTTGACACAGTTGTTCCTACCACTTTCTCCTCCTCCCTGGGCTCGCTCCTCTCCCCCATCACCACTCTTTTTTGCCCCGATGAAGCTGTTTCCTTTACGATCTCACTCTTACCGCTGCACTTGACTCTGTCGCCCCGGCTATCACCGTCAAGCTTTGTCAGTCCCAGCCACAACCGTGGCACTCAAAACTTACCCGGTGTCTTAAAAAATGCTCCCGCAGTGCAGAACGGCTCTCATGCTGACTTCCTCCACTTCAAGATCATGCTTGTGTCTTACAGTTCGGCCCTATCTCTCTCTAAACAATCCTTCTTTAAAGCTCTCATTTCTTCCCAATGCTCCAACCCCCGTCTGCTTTTTGCCACCTTCAAATCCCTCCTCTCACCTCCCCTCCCCCTCTCCCACTCCCCCCCACGCTCTCTGCTGTTGACTTTGCTACCCACTTCACCTCCAAGATTGAGTCTACATGTCATGACATCTCCCAGCAGTCCCTTCTTATCCCACCCTCTTCCCCCTCCCTGCCCACTCTGTCCCCCTTCTCACCCTCCTCTGCGGCTGCTATCTCCTTTATCCCCCCCTCCTGCTAGCTCACCCTCCTTCTCTTCCTTCACTCTGGTATCTGCAGATGAAGTCCTTTCCCTTCTCTCTTCCTCATCCCCCTTCACTCGCCCACAGGACCCAATCCCCTCCCACCTCCTCCGCTCCCTCTCTCTTGAATCCTGCTCCCACCTTGCACACCTCCTCAACCTATCCCTCTCCTCTGGAATCTTCCCCTCCTCCTTTAAACATGCTCTTGCCTCCACCATACTCAAGAAACTTTCCCTTGATCCCGTCTCTTTCTCTAATTACCACCCTATTTCGCTTTTTCCTTTTGCCTCAAAACTCCTTGAACGGCTTGTCTACAACCCTCTCACCTCTTTTCTCTCCTCACTCACTCCCTGACCCGCTCCAATCCGGTTTTCGCCCCCTCCACTCCACTGAAACTGCCCTCACTAAGGTCACTAATGACCTTCTCCTCGCTAAATCCAAAAAAACACTACTTCCTCCGTATCCTTCTTGACCTCTCTGCTGCCTTCAATACCGTTGACCACGGACTCCTTTTGCAAACTCTCAAATCTATAGGCCTATGTAACACTGTCCTCTCCTGGTTTTCCTCTTACCTCACCAACCGCTCCTTCTCAGTCTCTACTAATGATTCTACATCACCCCCTCCTCCCCTACCTGTTGGCGTTCCTCAAGGCTCCTTTCTTGGCACCCTACTTTTCTCCCTCTACACCTCCTCCCTTGGTGTCCTCATCCGCTCCTTTGGTCTTCAGTACCACCTCTATGCTGATGATACCCAAATTTATCTTTCATCCCCTGACATCTCCCCTTCCCTTCTGTCTCATGTCTCCTGCTGTCTCTTGGCCACCTCACCTTGGATATCCCAACGTTTCCTTAAACTCAATATTTCCAAGACTGAGCTTATAGTCTTCCCCCCTTCCAGGACTCTCCCACCTCCCCCCCTCTCTATTTCTGTTAATAACACTACCCTCGTGTCTGTCCCTCAAGTCCGATGCCTTAGGGTCATCCTTGATTCCTCCCTCTCCTTCAAGCCTCACATTCTGTCCCTCTCAAAATCCTGCTACTTCCACCTTCGGAATATATCCAAGATACGCCCTTTCTCACCACGGAAGCTACGAAACCCCTTGTTCACTCGCTTGTAATCTCTCGCCTTGTAACCTCCTTCTCTGTGGCCTACCTGATTCTCGCCTTGATCCTGTTAAGTCTATCCTCAATGCTGCTGCCCACCTCATTTTTCTCTCCCGCCGCTCTGTCTCTGCAGTCTCCCTCCAACAGTCACTACATTGGTTCCCCATACCCTACAGAATTAAATTTAAACTTCTCACCCTCACCTTTAAAGCTCTTAAGCAATCCTCCCCTCCTACATCTCCAATCTCATCTCTACCTACACTCCTACCCGCCCCCTCCGCTCTGCCTGTGACCGCCACCTCACTGCTTCACTGATCACCTCTTCTCACTCCCGTCTCCAGGACTTTGCCCGGGCTGATCCCCAGCTGTGGCACGATCTTCCACGTTCCATCAGGTTAGCATCTACTCTCAAAGGCTTCAAGCGTGCCCTTAAGACTTTCTTTATTCAAGTCTATCAGTCCTTCTCCTAACTCTCTTGTCATTCATTTGTAGGAAAGCTGAAAACCACCAATGGGACCTTAGACAATAATTAAAGAATGGCAATAAGGCGTTGGCACCAAATGAATGGAAGTCTATAGAGGTGTGTAATAAAACAAGATCTACAGCAGCAGTTTAAAACAATTCATTGATTTGATGTGACTATTACTATGAATGTGGTTATATGGCTCCTGCAGGCTTCAGATGACACACAGGTGATATGTGAATAACTTCCACCCCAATCTGTGTATTGAAGTCACCTCTCAGTGTGAGTGACCACGGCACCAATGTCACCAACTGCCTGTTGTATAGATGTTACGGTTATTGGTGGTGACCCAGTATCTTCATGGCAAGTAACTCTCTTAGGGGTCTATGTATTAAAGTGCGAGTAACCATTAAAACGGAGAAACATAAAATGTCTGATTTCTGCCATAACCCAACTAACGTCTCTAAATATGGGACCTACCAAGTTCTGCAAAGCTCCTGATGTTCCCTGTCATGTTCTATGGGATCCTCTCCAGCTGGATTCCTCAGCGTAGAAGTGCTATGCACATGTCCCTGAATATGAAGAAACCGTTCACACTTCCCTGGGGCTCCCAGAGTAACCCTGGTATGGTACATTTCAGTGAGGCTTAAATATGCATCACTGCGATTTGATACATCATACAAGTTCTTCAAGGGTGGAGACATTTATTTTCGAAAAGTATCAAGTTGTTATCTTGGATATTTAATATTAAATGGACTCGCACCACTAATTCCACAGCGCTGTACAGAGAACTCACTCACATCAGTCCCTGCACCATTGAAGCTTACAGTCTAAATTCACTAACACACACACACACACACATAGACAGACTAGGGTCAATTTGTTGTCAGCCAATTAACCTACCAGTAAGTTTTTGGAGTGTGGAAGGAAACCGGAGCACCCCGGAGGAAACCAACGCAAACACGGTGAGAACATACAAACTCCACACAGATAAGGCCATAGTGGGAATTGAACTCATGACCCCAGTGCTGTAAGGCAGAAGTGCTAACCACTTAGCCACCGTGCTGACCTATTCCTGTCTTATAACTTATGCCAGAGGTATCATAATGAGATCTGACATTTTCCTGTCCTATAACATATACTAGAGATATAATAATGAGATCGGACCTACTCCTGTCCTATAACTTATATGAGAGGTATCATTATGTGATCTGACCTATTCCTGTCCTATAACATATTGTAACGCTCCGGTCCCACAGATAGTACCTGTCTTGTTACCTGCAGTCCATTCATCTGGAAACTGCCATGTCCCAGCATCAGACATTCTCCAGTTCATTCATTCAGCTATATTCAGATCTGTGCAGGTACAAGCCTATTGCACTTCAGGACCTCCTCCCTCTTTTTCATTGGCTAAGCACTTCTGGAGCACTATTTAAACCTCCTGGATTCACCTGTCTGATGCCTGTTCTTCAAGTTCACTTCCTGCAGCCTGTGGTTTTGGTTCTTGTTCTCCCTGTGGTTTGCCTGTGTTCCAGTCTGCTCTCAGTTCATGGTCTGTGCTAAACTATCGCTGCTCCAGTACCTCCATTACCATCTCCAGTGTACATCATTGTGACAGCTTCAGTTCTCTCATCACTACCACTCAGAGCCGCAATTACATCTGTGACTCCGCAGCTGCTATCTCGAGTTATCTCCGCTACTCCAGCCTGCTCTCAGTCTCTGGCCATGTTGAACCTTCGCTGCTCCAGTACCTCGCTTACCATATCCAGTGTACATCATTGTGACAGCTTCAGTTCTCTCATCACTACCACTCAGAGCCGCTACTACACCTGTGACTCATTAGCTGTTACCACAGGTTACCTCCGCTGCTCCAGTTTGCTCTCAGTTTGTGGTCTGTGTTGAACTATTGCCGCTCCAGTACCTCTCTTACCATCTCCAGTGTACATCATCGTGACAGCACCGGTTCTCTCATCACTACCACTCAGAGCCGCTACTACACCTGTGACTCATCAGCTGTTACCACAGGTTACCTCCGCTGCTCCAGTTTGCTCTCAGTTTGTGGTCTGTGTTGAACTATCGCTGCTCCAGTACCTCTCTTACCATCTCCAGAGTACTTCATAGTGACAGCCTCTGTCCTCTCGTTGTATACCACAGAGCACCTATTCTCCTAGTGACTCATTGGCTGCTGACCATCAGCCTATATTATTGTTGTGCATGTATTTATACCACTTGTCTGTGGACTCCATCATCTCCATTCACTTCACCTGGCTCCCCCACATCGTTCTGCTGTACACTCACTCACGGGACTGCGACCTGCAGACTTGGTGCCGCTAAGACTATACCTCCTTGCGGGGGTTCCTGGTGAAAACCATCTGTCTGTTAGACTCCGCACCCGTGGGTGGGTTAGCCATGTTCAGCAGAGCCTAGGGATCAATTTACTGTAAGCCAACCGTGACACATATACCAGAGGTATCATAATAAGATCTGACATATTCCTGTCCTATAACATGTACCAGATGTACAATAATGTGTCCACAGACCTACAGAGGAATGCATTGTGTATTTAAATGTAAATGTGTCTGTATTGTGATCTCTCCTGTTTAAATAAACTCTGCTGTATAACTACAGAACAATACCTGTTCCTAATTAAATCAGGAGTGACTCATCTGCTATCCCTTTGACTGGATGTTTACCAGTGAAAAGGTAAACACAGAATCAGGCAGGTCCTCAAATTGTTGATGAGGTCATTTTTGGGCTTAAGAGAGCTCTAGAGGACAGCAAACTTACATTCACTACCCAGTGATAGCTGAAGTCAGGCTGGCGTTGAGATATAAATCTCTGTCCCTGACAGGAAAGGAACAGTCTGTCCCTGGAGTACTGCCGTTGCCCTGATCAATGTCTCCAGGTCTTGGGGAGCTGGTAGCCTTAGAGAAGAGAGGGGGATACGTTTGGATTGATAGACAGCAGTCCCTGAAAGTGACAAGGATACTGGTGAGGTGTTTTCATTATACCCTGTATGTTGTCTGTGCCAGACTGTAGTGTTATTTGTTGCAAGTTATTATTTAAATATATTTATTGCTGTTTTGTGCTGCCATTTTGTTAAATAAACTTATTTGTATTATTTCGGATATTTGCCTGGGTGATTTTGAACCTTGGGTAGGTACCGGGTAGGCCAGCTGTGTGGTCCAGAAGGTTACGTTAGACCCGGTATCCTCACATTTGGCGGCAAGCGGTGGGATCACCCAGTCCAGGGCAGGCAGGGTAGAGCTGCAGCGGATCACACACAAGGTGTGGTCCAGGGCTATTCCTGTCCTATAACTTATACCAGATACATATTTATACATATTGAGAGCTTACCTATTCCTTTGCCATACTTTGCGCTGTGCGTCCATCCAGTTGCCTCTGTAAATCCCAGGTGACGACAGAGAATATGCGCATTCTCCATTGTAAAATCATCATCACAAATTGTGCCCCACTCTTGATTATAGAAGACTTCTATCCGGCCCTCATTGTGCTTGCGGGGGAACCCAGCCAGACGGAATTTCAGGCCGCTGCTCTGATTTGGGGAACGGTTTGTGGGTTGTGGGTCTTGTTGTGTCCAGGCTGGAACAAGTGCAGATAGTGTGCAGAGCACCCACAGACTGGATGAGAGATCCACCATCATATACGATCCTGAGGGCAGAAACAGAACAACATTCCTTAATGTCTGTGAGCTGTACATATCTATCCTGCACCTTATCTAACCCTTCTACCAAAGCCATAGGACATAGCTCAAAGGCTGCTGACCCTATAACAAGGACACTAGGGAAGATGCTTGAGGTGTGTACACATATTGCATATTGGCCCAGACATACTGCAAGGGTAAAAAGTCACATGGCCATGTTGGCCTGGGGTCATCATCCTCATTTATCTATTTAAATAGCACCACTAATTCCACAGCGCTGTACAGAGAACTCACTCACATCAGTAGACGCTTCAGGGCTCATTTATTTGTGGGCACATTTGCGCAGTGAATGCACACAGGTTAAGGCCCACATAAATAATAACAGTTTTATGTGTGTATGTTGAGTCGGATTCGTCTTGAGCGGTGTCCAAGTCTAAGACAGTATTATTTGTGTTAGACGTGTAAGGATAGAGCAGAGATGCGACTTGACAACGTCACTAGTAAATGTCTTCCATATAACATGTCCACATCTGTTATTTACCCATTTAAACAAAAAATGGACTTCCTGAGCTAATAAAACATCACTGCTTCAAGATCCTGTTTTGACGACTACTTACCTGCTGTAATTCCTGTGACCTACAGATTAGACCCAATCTAATCTGTTATCCGGCTGTTCTGAGGTGCCAACTTTCCGGTACCTCCAGCTCTGGCCAGTGTGATAGGCCAGGGGAAGGGAACATCCACAGCAACCCTGACTCATAGTAAGAGGTCAGGTGTGCCAGCGACGGGGTGCCAGCCCAGGTGTGCCAGCCCAGGTGTACCAGCCCAGGTGTGCCAGCGACGGGGTGCCAGCCCAGGTGTGCCAGCCCAGGTGTGCCAGCCCAGGTGTGCCAGCGACGGGGTGCCAGCCCAGGTGTGCCAGCCCAGGTGTGCCAGCCCAGGTGTGCCAGCCCAGGTGTGCCAGCGACGGGGTGCCAGCCCAGGTGTGCCAGCCCAGGTGTGCCAGCGACGGGGTGCCAGCCCAGGTGTGCCAGCCCAGGTGTGCCAGCCCAGGTGTGCCAGCCCAGGTGTGCCAGCGACGGGGTGCCAGCCCAGGTGTGCCAGCGACGGGGTGCCAGCCCAGGTGTGCCAGCGACGGGGTACACCAGCAGCATCAGTTACCCAGAAGGAATCTGTTTGTGGTGCTGACAAAAGAGTTCAGTGGTGGCAGCAACAAGCCCCTCCTACTGCATTTAGAGGGGCATATTTTGGGATAAAGAAAGGGGGCAGTGGCAAGGTAAGCCCAGCTGGTCCCCTGCAGCTCATACAGGGTGGCATAGGAGGTCCATCCTGTCACAATACCCATTAATACATCAATGCAACAGCAGGTGGGAGGTGAGGGGACCGGGCCACAATCAGCATTTATCTATATAGAGCCACCAATTCCACACAGATAAGTCCATGGTTGGAATCAAGCTCCTGAGTCCAGTGCTGAGCGGTACTAACCACTGAGCCACTGTGCTGGCCCCAAAGAAAAGCTAAATTATTGGATTTATCTTATCTAATCCAACATCAATTCTATAATGTGCCTTAAGCCAGATCCATAGATCAACTAAATTTGAATAATTAATCAATATTTTATTTATTTTGCATATATTTATTTAGATAGATGACTTGCCTAATTAGGGACTACTACTAATTGGACGCTCTGTATAATATATACCTTCTGATGACTGTGCTTTATACACAGAAACGTGTCCAGATTGAACCAAAGCAATTTCTCCACCTTGAATTTATATAAAGCATCAGGTCAGTGAGCTGTGGATCTGTCTGACAGACGGCTGAGGATCCAATTTAACAAGGTCTAATTTAAAGTTTACAGAAAGCACGAACCCTGTGGCTTCTCTGGGAGAGACGATAAGGAGGGAATGGATAAGGGCTTTAGTAATATCCAGAGAGAGAACTGGGCATTTAATGGCAATGTTTGGAAGGAGGAGGTGACATAACAGGAAGACACCAAGGCATCGAGTATAAGGATTGGGGAGAAATGTTATTACCACACCCCAATTACTTTACCATAATATCACTTTACCATAACACCCCTTTACCGTAACACCCCTTTACCATAACAGCCCTTTACCATAAAAAGCCCTTTACCATAACACCCCTTTACCATAACATCCCTTTATCATAACATCACTTTACCATAACACCCCTTTACCATAACATCCCTTTACCATAACATCCCTTTACCATAACACTACTTTACCATAACACCCCTTTACCATAACATCCATTTACCATAACATTACTTTACCATAACAACCCTTTACCATAACACCCCTTTATCATAACATCCCTTTACTATAACACCCCTTTACCGTAACAGCCCTTTACCATAACATCCCTTTACTATAGCAGCCCTTTACCATAACATCCCTTTACTATAACATCCCTTTACCATAACAGCCCTTTACTATAATAATCCTTTTCAATTATATTCTTTTTACCATAACACCCCTTTACCATAACATTACTTTACCATAACACCCCTTTACCATAACACCCCTTTATCATAACATCCCTTTACTATAACATCCCTTTACCATAACATCCCTTTGCCATAACATCCCTTTACCATAACACCCCTTTACCATAACATCCCTTTACCATAACACTACTTTACCATAACATCCCTTTACTATAACATCCCTTTACCATAACATCCCTTTACCATAACACTACTTTACCATAACACCCCTTTACTATAACATCCCTTTACCATAACAGCCCTTTACTATAATAATCCTTTTCAATTATATTCTTTTTACCATAACACCCCTTTACCATAACATTACTTTACCATAACACCCCTTTACCATAACACCCCTTTATCATAACATCCCTTTACTATAACATCCCTTTACCATAACATCCCTTTGCCATAACATCCCTTTACCATAACACCCCTTTACCATAACATCCCTTTACCATAACACTACTTTACCATAACATCCCTTTACTATAACATCCCTTTACCATAACATCCCTTTACCATAACACTACTTTACCATAACACCCCTTTACCATAACATCCCTTTACCATAACATTACTTTACCATAACAACCCTTTACCATAACATCCCTTTACCATAACATTACTTTACCATAACACCCCTTTATCATAACATTCCTTAACTATAACATCCCTTTACCATAACATCCCTTTGCCATAACATTCCTTTACCATAACATCCCTTTACCATAACATCCCTTTACCATAACACTACTTTACCATAACACCCCTTTACCATAACATCCCTTTACCATAACACACCTTTACCATAACACCCCTTTACCATAACATCCCTTTACCATAACATTACTTTACCATAACACCCCTTTACCATAACATCACTTTACCATAACATCACTTTACCATAACACCCCTTTACCATAACACCCCTTTATCATAACATCCCTTTACCATAACATCCCTTTACCATAACATTACTTTACCATAACAACCCTTTACCATAACATCACTTTACCATAACATCCCTTTGCCATAACACCCCTTTATCATAACATCCCTTTACCATAACATCCCTTTACCATAACAACCCTTTACCATAACATCCCTTTACCATAACACCCCTTTACCATAACACCCCTTTACCATAACATCCCTTTACCATAACATTACTTTACCATAACACCCCTTTACCATAACATCACTTTACCATAACATCACTTTACCATAACACCCCTTTACCATAACACCCCTTTATCATAACATCCCTTTACCATAACATTACTTTACCATAACATTACTTTACCATAACAACCCTTTACCATAACATTACTTTACCATAACAGCCCTTTACCATAACATCCCTTTACCATAACATCCCTTTACCATAACATCACTTTACCATAACACTCCTTTACCATAACACCCCTTTACCATAACACCCCTTTACCATAACACCCCTTTACCATAACATTACTTTACTATAACACCCCTTTACCATAACATCCCTTTACCATAACATCCCTTTACCATAACATCCCTTTACTATAACAGCCCTTTACCATAACATCCCTTTACCATAACATCCCTTTACCATAACATCCCTTTACCATAACAGCCCTTTACCATAACAGCCCTTTACCATAACATCCCTTTACTATAACAGCCCTTTACTATAATAATCCTTTTCAATTATATTCTTTTTTCCATAATATCCCTTTACTTTTACATGCCTTTACCATAACATGCCTTTACCATGATATTTCGCTACTATAATACCCCTCTACTAAAATAAACCCTTCACCATAACACCACTGTGGTTGGATCCACCTTCCCCCAAACAAAATTGGGAAGAGTTAACTTATTGTAGCATGCCTGATATATTGTTGTAAATGCAACAATGGTACGAAGGTATTGCTATTTTTTGAGGTGCAAATTAGCATTTCTCCTAGGTCAGGATCAGGAAGAGGGTATAACATTAACCACTGCATTCATCTCCTAACAGTGGTGTCCTGACCTGTGCCTGTATTAGAGATAAAGTGGAAATGTCCTTATGATGAAATATAAATTAAAGATTACTGTATATTGTGTTTGAATCCCTGTGACCAAAGCTATTCCCTGATTCTAGACATTATTATGTAATAAGCACTGAGTTAAAAGCTTTACTATTGGGACAGAAAAAGGTTTATATTCATGGGTAGCCCGGGAATAAATGAGCTGCCCATGAGCATAACTCTCCAATCCATGGGGCCAGTTAAATCTAGTCCTGATTAGTGCTCATTGGCTCCTCACAGACCAACCTGTTCAAACGTCCACTAAGATTGATGCAGTATTTCAAATGCTTTTTTGAATTTGTGGCAGACGTGGAGACTGGTTTTGGCTCCATATATAGAGCGCATGTTGCTGTATTGTGTGCGCATGTTGCTGTATTGTGTGCACATTCTTATACTCCATCTGGGTGTTGATCACTACCACAGGGGGGGTAACAGTCTTTGCATTGCTTATGATCAATTAAGCCCAATCTGCTTACAAGGTCCTACATGTCACCTATTGGCTTCCGTCCCCTTCACTCCTCTGAAACTGGCCTCACTAAAGTAAGAAATGACTTACTCAGCGGAGTCCAAAGGTCACTTCTCTCCCTTCTCGTACTCCTCGACCCCTCTGCTGCGTATGACACTGTCGGCCATTCTCTTCTCAGCACCTTCCACTCCATAGTTCTTCGTGAATCAGCTCTTTTCTGGTTTGCCTCCTACCTCCCTGGCTTCTCTTTTAGTGTGTCTGCTTCCGACTCCCCCCTTCTTCCTCCTTCTATTGGAGCCCCCCAATGCTTGAATGTCTAGATTCAGGGAATAGCTTTGGTCACAGGGAGCAATGAGTGATCTAGAATTGGGATTCAAACTCAATATAAATCTGTAATTTAACAAACACTGTAACTTTCATCATTGGGACATTTCCCTTCTAGCTGTTCTTGGCCGTCTACTCTTCTCTCTCTACACCACCTCTCTCGGTGAACTTATCCATCATTTGCCCTCCTATAACACCTCTATGCTGATGACATGCAAGTCTATCTTTCCTCCCTTGGCCTCTCTCCTGCTGTCCTCCTAACCCAGGTAACCAGCTGTCTCTCTGCTGTAACTTCCTGGATGTCACAGCGCTTCCTCAAACTCAACATCTCCAAATCCGAGCTCATCATCTTTCCTCCCGCCAATGTTGCTGTCCCTCCCAATATCTCCCTCTTGGTTGACAACATCACTCTTTCTCCTGTCACCCAAGCCTTGGAGTCACCCTTGACTCTGCTTTACCCCTCATATCCAGCTCCTCACCAAATCCTGCCATTTATTCCTCCGTAACAACACTAAAATCTGTCCATTCCTGTCTCAGGAAGTAACCAAAATCCTGGTCATTCACTCATCATTTCTCGCCTCGACTATTGCAACCTCCCACTCACTGGCCTTCCTGACTCTTACTTTTATGACCTTCAATCCACACATAATGCTGTGCAAGTCCCTTCATTGGCTCCCTGTTTCAGAATTCATTTAAAACTCCTTACTCTCACTTACAAAGCCCTTACCAACACTTCTCCCCCTTGTATCTCTCACCTTGTTTTGAGGTACAAACCTACCTGACCACTCCACTTCGCCTCTGACCTTCATTCACCTCCCATTACCTCCTCCCATGCTCACCTCCAAAACGTCTGCCGTGCTGCCCCCATTCTTTGGAACTTCCGAATCCGTCTCACTTGACTCTCCCCCAACCTGCAGTCCTTCAAACGCTAACTCAAAACTCTTTTCAAGCTTGTGTATCCTACCACCTCCTAACCATTCTATCCATCACCTCCTCTTCCTCGTCTGCCATCTCCATTTTCTCCCAGTTGGTCCTACGGTCTCTCACTCGCCTCCCACTAGAATGTAAGCTCTTGTAGCCAGGGTCCTCTCTACATGTTGTCCCACGTCTGTCCACTGTCTGACTCACTTGTACATACTTTCATATCTTTTGCTCCACTCTGTGTGAGTCACCATAACATTACTCACACTCATCTGTGCTACTTATATGTATTACCTCATCTATTTGTAACTTGCTTCTGTATCAGTGGCACCTTATAAATAAATTAATAATAATACCAATAATTATATAATTCTGTCAGTTGGTTTCTGTTTGATGAGAGGTTGGTTCTTCTCCCAGCTGGTCAGACAGAACATATTGTTCCCTCAGGGCTCTGACCCAAGCAGGGAAAGTATTTCTGGAATTTAATAATATTCATTACAAACCAAAAAGAATTCCACGGAAATGGCAGATTTCATATACAGGCTGGAGGAGGTCCTGACAGGGACCATCAGGTCAACCTGAGAGACCGGGGATTTATTAGGGTCAGGTACAAGTGGAGGTGGATTCTTTATAAAGTAGGAAACCCCGAGCGAGATACAGGTGTAGGCATAAGGGATAGCTGTGTATAATACAGAGAGATAGCTGTGTATAGTACAGAGAGATAGCTGTGTATAGTACAGAGTGAGAGATAGCTGTGTATAATACAGAGTGAGAGATAGCTGTATATAATACAGAGAGATAGCTGTATATAATAAAGAGAGATAGCTGTGTATAATACAGAGAGATAGCTGTGTATAATACAGAGAGATAGCTGTGTATAATACAGAGAGATAGCTGTGTATAGTACAGAGAGATAGCTGTGTATAGTACAGAGTGAGAGATAGCTGTATATAATACAGAGAGATAGCTGTATATAATACAGAGTGAGAGATAGCTGTATATAATACAGAGTGAGAGATAGCTGTGTATTACAGAGTGAGAGATAGCTGTATATAATACAGAGTGAGAGATAGCTGTGTATAATACAGAGTGAGAGATAGCTGTATATAATACAGAGAGATAGCTGTATATAATACAGAGAGATAGCTGTGTATAGTACAGAGTGAGAGATAGCTGTATATAATACAGAGTGAGAGATAGCTGTGTATAATACAGAGAGATAGCTGTGTATAATACAGAGTGAGAGATAGCTGTGTATTACAGAGTGAGAGATAGCTGTGTATAATACAGAGTGAGAGATAGCTGTGTATAGTACAGAGTGAGAGATAGCTGTATATAATACAGAGTGAGAGATAGCTGTGTGTATTACAGAGTGAGAGATAGCTGTATATAATAGAGTGAGAGATAGCTGTATATAATACAGAGTGAGAGATAGCTGTGTATAATACAGAGTGAGAGATAGCTGTATATAATACAGAGAGATAGCTGTATATAATACAGTGAGAGATAGCTGTGTATAATACAGAGTGAGAGATAGCTGTATATAATACAGAGAGATAGCTGTGTATAATACAGAGAGATAGCTGTGTATAGTACAGAGTGAGAGATAGCTGTATATAATACAGAGAGATAGATGTATATAATACAGAGTGAGAGATAGCTGTATATAATACAGAGAGATAGCTGTGTATAATACAGAGAGATAGCTGTGTATAGTACAGAGTGAGAGATAGCTGTGTGTAATACAGAGTGAGAGATAGCTGTGTATAATACAGAGTGAGAGATAGCTGTGTATAGTACAGAGTGAGAGATAGCTGTGTATAATACAGAGTGAGAGATAGCTGTGTATAATACAGAGAGATAGCTGTGTATAATACAGAGTGAGAGATAGCTGTGTATAGTACAGAGTGAGAGATAGCTGTGTATAATACAGAGTGAGAGATAGCTGTATATAATACAGAGTGAGAGATAGCTGTGTATAATACAGAGAGATAGCTGTATATAATACAGAGTGAGAGATAGCTGTGTATAATACAGAGAGATAGCTGTGTATAATACAGAGAGATAACTGTATATAATACAGGGTGAGAGATAGCTGTATATAATACAGAGAGAAAGCTGTATATAATACAGAGTGAGAGATAGCTGTGTATAATACAGAGTGAGAGATAGCTGTATGTATTACAGAGTGAGAGAAAGCTGTATATAATAGAGTGAGAGATAGCTGTATATAATACAGAGTGAGAGATAGCTGTATATAATACAGAGAGATAGCTGTATATAATACAGAGTGAGAGATAGCTGTGTGTATTACAGAGTGAGAGATAGCTGTATATAATAGAGTGAGAGATAGCTGTATATAATACAGAGTGAGAGATAGCTCTATATAATAGAGTGAGAGATAGCTGTATATAATACTGAGTGAGAGATAGTTGTATATAATACAGAGAGATAGCTGTATATAATACAGAGTGAGAGATAGCTGTGTATAATACAGAGTGAGAGATAGCTGTATATAATACAGAGTGAGAGATAGCTGTATATAGTACAGAGTGGGAGATAGCTGTATATAGTACAGAGTGGGAGATAGCTGTATATAATACACAGTGAGAGATAGCTGTATATAATACTGCGTGAGAGATAACTGTGTATAGTACAGAGAGAGAGATAGCTGTATATAGTACAGAGTGAGAGATAGCTGTATATAGTACAGAGTGAGAGATAGCTGTGTGTATTACAGAGTGAGAGATAGCTGTATATAATAGAGTGAGAGATAGCTGTATATAATACAGAGTGAGAGATAGCTGTATATAATAGAGTGAGAGATAGCTGTATATAGTAAAGAGTGAGAGATAGCTGTATATAATACAGAGTGAGAGATAGCTGTATATAATACAGAGTGAGAGATAGCTGTATATAATACAGAGAGATAGCTGTATATAATACAGAGTGAGAGATAGCTGTGTATAATACAGAGTAAGAGATAGCTGTATATAATACAGAGTGAGAGATAGCTGTATATAATACAGAGTGAGAGATAACTGTGTATAGTACAGAGTGAGAGATAGCTGTATATAGTACAAAGTGAGAGATAGTTGTATATAATACAGAGTTAGAGATAGCTGTGTATAATACAGAGTGAGAGATAGCTGTATATAATACAGAGTGAGAGATAGCTGTATATAATACAGAGTGAGAGATAACTGTGTATAGTACAGAGTGAGAGATAGCTGTATATAGTACAGAGTGAGAGAAAGCTGTATATAGTACAGAGTGAGAGATAACTGTGTATAGTACAGAGTGAGAGATAGCTGTATATAGTACAGAGTGAGAGAAAGCTGTATATAGTACAGAGTGAGAGATAGCTGTATATAATACAGAGTGAGAGATAGCTGTGTATAATACAGAGTGAGAGATAGCTGTATATAATACAGAGAGATAGCTGTGTATAATACTGAGTGAGAGATAGCTGTGTATAATACAGAGAGATAGCTGTATATAATACAGAATGAGAGATAGCTGTATATAATACAGAGAGATAGCTGTGTATAGTACAGAGTGAGAGATAGCTTTATATAATACAGAGTGAGAGATAGCTGTATATAATACAGAGCGAGAGATAGCTGTATATAATACAGAGAGATAGCTGTGTATAATACTGAGTGAGAGATAGCTGTGTATAATACAGAGAGATAGCTGTATATAATACAGAATGAGAGATAGCTGTATATAATACAGAGAGATAGCTGTGTATAGTACAGAGTGAGAGATAGCTGTATATAATACAGAGTGAGAGATAGCTGTATATAATACAGAGCGAGAGATAGCTGTATATAATACAGAGAGATAGCTGTATATAATACAGAGAGATAGCTGTGTATAATACTGAGTGAGAGATAGCTGTGTATAATGCAGAGTGAGAGATAGCTGTATATAATACAGAGAGATAGCTGTGTATAATACAGAGTGAGAGAAAACTGTGTATAGTACAGAGTGAGAGATAGCTGTATATAATACAGAGTGAGAGATAGCTGTGTATAATACAGAGTGAGAGATAGCTGTGTATAATACAGAGTGAGAAATAGCTGTGTATAGTACAGAGTGAGAGATAGCTGTATATAATACAGAGAGATAGCTGTATATAATACAGAGTGAGAGATAGCTGTGTATAATACAGAGTGAGAGATAGCTGTGTATAATACAGAGTGATAGATAGCTGTGTATAGTACAGAGTGAGAGATAGCTGTGTATAGTACAGAGTGAGAGATAGCTGTATATAATAGAGTGAGAGATAGCTGTATATAATACAGAGAGATAGCTGTATATAATACAGAGAGATAGCTGTATATAATACAGAGAGATAGCTGTATATAATACAGAGTGAGAGATAGCTGTGTGTATTACAGAGTGAGAGATAGCTGTATATAATAGAAAGAGATAGCTGTGTGTAATACAGAGTGAGAGATAGCTGTGTATAATACAGAGAGATAGCTGTATATAATACAGAGTGAAAGATAGCTGTGTATATTACAGAGTGAGAGATAGCTGTATATAATACAGAGAGATAGCTGTGTATAGTACAGAGTGAGAGATAGCTGTATATAATACAGAGAGATAGCTGTGTATAGTTCAGAGTAAGAGATAGCTGTGTATAGTACAGAGAGATAGCTGTGTATAATACAGAGTAAGATATAGCTGTATATAATACAGAGAGATAGCTGTGTGTATTACAGAATGAGAGATAGCTGTATATAAAAGAGTGAGAGATAGCTGTATGTAATACTGAGAGATAGCTGTGTATAGTACAGAGTGAGAGATAGCTGTGTATAATCAAGAGAGATAGCTGTATATAATACAGAGTGAGAGATAGCTGCTTATAATACAGAGAGATAGCTGTGTGTATTACAGAATGAGAGATAGCTGTATATAATAGAGTGAGAGATAGCTGTATATAATACAGAGAGATAGCTGTATATAATACAGAGTGAGAGATAGCTGTATATAGTACAGAATGAGAGATAGCTGTATATAAAAGAGTGAGAGATAGCTGTATATAATACAGAGAGATAGCTGTGTATAGTACAGAGTGAGAGATAGCTGTGTAATATACAGAGAGATAGCTGTATATAATACAGAGTGAGAGATAGCTGTGTGTATTACAGAGTGAGCGATAGCTGTATATAATACAGAGAGATAGCTGTATATAATACAGAGAGATAGCTGTGTATAATACTGAGTGAGAGATAGCTGTGTATAATACAGAGAGATAGCTGTGTATAGTACAGAGTGAGAGATAGCTGTATATAATACAGAGTGAGAGATAGCTGTGTATAATACAGAGTGAGAGATAGCTGTATATAATACAGAGTGAGAGATAGCTGTGTATAATACAGAGTGAGAGATAGCTGTGTATAGTACAGAGTGAGAGATAGCTGTATATAATACAGAGAGATAGCTGTATATAATACAGAGTGAGAGATAGCTGTGTATAATACAGAGTGAGAGATAGCTGTGTATAATACAGAGTGAGAGATAGCTGTGTATAGTACAGAGTGAGAGATAGCTGTATATAATACAGAGAGATAGCTGTATATAATACAGAGTGAGAGATAGCTGTGTGTATTACAGAGTGAGAGATAGCTGTATATAATAGAGAGAGATAGCTGTGTGTAATACAGAGTGAGAGATAGCTGTGTATAGTACAGAGTGAGAGATAGCTCTATATAATACAGAGAGATAGCTGTGTATAGTACAGAGTGAGAGATAGCTGTATATAATACAGAGATATAGCTGTGTATAGTTCAGAGTAAGAAATAGCTGTGTATAGTACAGAGAGATAGCTGTATATAATACAGAGTGAGAGATAGCTGTATATAATACAGAGAGATAGCTGTATATAATACAGAGTGAGAGATAGCTGTATATAATACAGAGAGATAGCTGTATATAATACAGAGTGAGAGATAGCTGTATATAGTACAGAATGAGAGATAGCTGTATATAAAAGAGTGAGAGATAGCTGTGTATAATACAGAGAGATAGATGTGTATAGTACAGAGTGAGAGATAGCTGTGTATAATACAGAGAGATAGCTGTATATAATACAGAGTGAGAGATAGCTGTGTGTATTACAGAGTGAGAGATAGCTGTATATAATACAGAGAGATAGCTGTATATAATACAGAGAGATAGCTGTGTATAGTACAGAATGAGAGATAGCTGTGTATAATACAGAGTTAGAGATAGCTGTGTATAATACAGAGTGAGAGATAGCTGTATATAATACAGAGAGATAGCTGTATATAATACAGAGAGATAGCTGTATATAATACAGAGTGAGAGATAGCTGTGTATAATACAGAGTGAGAGATAGCTGTGTATAATACAGAGTGAGAGATAGCTGTGTATAGTACAGAGTGAGAGATAGCTGTGTATAGTACAGAGTGAGAGATAGCTGTATATAATACAGAGAGATAGCTGTATATAATACAGAGTGAGAGATAGCTGTGTGTATTACAGAGTGAGAGATAGCTGTATATAATAGAGAGAGATAGCTGTGTGTAATACAGAGTGAGAGATAGCTGTGTATAGTACAGAGTGAGAGATAGCTGTATATAATACAGAGAGATAGCTGTATATAATACAGAGAGATAGCTGTATATAATACAGAGAGATAGCTGTGTATAGTACAGAGTGAGAGATAGCTGTATATAATACAGAGAGATAGCTGTGTATAGTTCAGAGTAAGAGATAGCTGTGTATAGTACAGAGAGATAGCTGTGTATAATACAGAGTGAGAGAATGCTGTGTATAATACAGAGAGATAGCTGTGTATAATACAGAGTGAGAGATAGCTGTATATAATACAGAGAGATAGCTGTATATAATACAGAGTGAGAGATAGCTGTGTATAATACAGAGTGAGAGATAGCTGTGTATAATACAGAGTGAGAGATAGCTGTGTATAGTACAGAGTGAGAGATAGCTGTATACAATACAGAGAGATAGCTGTATATAATACAGAGTGAGAGATAGCTGTGTGTATTACAGAGTGAGAGATAGCTGTATATAATAGAGAGAGATAGCTGTGTGTAATACAGAGTGAGAGATAGCTGTGTATAGTACAGAGTGAGAGATAGCTGTATATAATACAGAGAGATAGCTGTGTATAGTACAGAGTGAGAGATAGCTGTATATAATACAGAGATATAGCTGTGTATAGTTCAGAGTAAGAAATAGCTGTGTATAGTACAGAGAGATAGCTGTGTATAATACAGAGTAAGATATAGCTGTATATAGTACAGAGAGATAGCTGTGTGTATTACAGAATGAGAGATAGCTGTATATAAAAGAGTGAGAGATAGCTGTATATAATACAGAGAGATAGCTGTATATAATACAGAGTGAGAGACAGCTGTATATAATACAGAGAGATAGCTGTATATAATACAGAGTGAGAGATAGCTGTATATAATACAGAGAGATAGCTGTATATAATACAGAGTGAGAGATAGCTGTATATAGTACAGAATGAGAGATAGCTGTATATAAAAGAGTGAGAGATAGCTGTGTATAATACAGAGAGATAGATGTGTATAGTACAGAGTGAGAGATAGCTGTGTATAATACAGAGAGATAGCTGTATATAATACAGAGTGAGAGATAGCTGTGTGTATTACAGAGTGAGAGATAGCTGTATATAATACAGAGAGATAGCTGTATATAATACAGAGAGATAGCTGTGTATAGTACAGAATGAGAGATAGCTGTGTATAATACAGAGTTAGAGATAGCTGTGTATAATACAGAGTGAGAGATAGCTGTATATAATACAGAGAGATAGCTGTATATAATACAGAGAGATAGCTGTATATAATACAGAGTGAGAGATAGCTGTGTATAATACAGAGTGAGAGATAGCTGTGTATAATACAGAGTGAGAGATAGCTGTGTATAGTACAGAGTGAGAGATAGCTGTGTATAGTACAGAGTGAGAGATAGCTGTATATAATACAGAGAGATAGCTGTATATAATACAGAGTGAGAGATAGCTGTGTGTATTACAGAGTGAGAGATAGCTGTATATAATAGAGAGAGATAGCTGTGTGTAATACAGAGTGAGAGATAGCTGTGTATAGTACAGAGTGAGAGATAGCTGTATATAATACAGAGAGATAGCTGTATATAATACAGAGAGATAGCTGTATATAATACAGAGAGATAGCTGTGTATAGTACAGAGTGAGAGATAGCTGTATATAATACAGAGAGATAGCTGTGTATAATACAGAGTGAGAGATAGCTGTGTATAGTACAGAGTGAGAGATAGCTGTATATAATACAGAGAGATAGCTGTATATAATACAGAGTGAGAGATAGCTGTGTGTATTACAGAGTGAGAGATAGCTGTATATAATAGAGAGAGATAGCTGTGTGTAATACAGAGTGAGAGATAGCTGTGTATAGTACAGAGTGAGAGATAGCTCTATATAATACAGAGAGATAGCTGTGTATAGTACAGAGTGAGAGATAGCTGTATATAATACAGAGATATAGCTGTGTATAGTTCAGAGTAAGAAATAGCTGTGTATAGTACAGAGAGATAGCTGTATATAATACAGAGTGAGAGATAGCTGTATATAATACAGAGAGATAGCTGTATATAATACAGAGTGAGAGATAGCTGTATATAATACAGAGAGATAGCTGTATATAATACAGAGTGAGAGATAGCTGTATATAGTACAGAATGAGAGATAGCTGTATATAAAAGAGTGAGAGATAGCTGTGTATAATACAGAGAGATAGATGTGTATAGTACAGAGTGAGAGATAGCTGTGTATAATACAGAGAGATAGCTGTATATAATACAGAGTGAGAGATAGCTGTGTGTATTACAGAGTGAGAGATAGCTGTATATAATACAGAGAGATAGCTGTATATAATACAGAGAGATAGCTGTGTATAGTACAGAATGAGAGATAGCTGTGTATAATACAGAGTTAGAGATAGCTGTGTATAATACAGAGTGAGAGATAGCTGTATATAATACAGAGAGATAGCTGTATATAATACAGAGAGATAGCTGTATATAATACAGAGTGAGAGATAGCTGTGTATAATACAGAGTGAGAGATAGCTGTGTATAATACAGAGTGAGAGATAGCTGTGTATAGTACAGAGTGAGAGATAGCTGTGTATAGTACAGAGTGAGAGATAGCTGTATATAATACAGAGAGATAGCTGTATATAATACAGAGTGAGAGATAGCTGTGTGTATTACAGAGTGAGAGATAGCTGTATATAATAGAGAGAGATAGCTGTGTGTAATACAGAGTGAGAGATAGCTGTGTATAGTACAGAGTGAGAGATAGCTGTATATAATACAGAGAGATAGCTGTATATAATACAGAGAGATAGCTGTATATAATACAGAGAGATAGCTGTGTATAGTACAGAGTGAGAGATAGCTGTATATAATACAGAGAGATAGCTGTGTATAGTTCAGAGTAAGAGATAGCTGTGTATAGTACAGAGAGATAGCTGTGTATAATACAGAGTGAGAGAATGCTGTGTATAATACAGAGAGATAGCTGTGTATAATACAGAGTGAGAGATAGCTGTATATAATACAGAGAGATAGCTGTATATAATACAGAGTGAGAGATAGCTGTGTATAATACAGAGTGAGAGATAGCTGTGTATAATACAGAGTGAGAGATAGCTGTGTATAGTACAGAGTGAGAGATAGCTGTATACAATACAGAGAGATAGCTGTATATAATACAGAGTGAGAGATAGCTGTGTGTATTACAGAGTGAGAGATAGCTGTATATAATAGAGAGAGATAGCTGTGTGTAATACAGAGTGAGAGATAGCTGTGTATAGTACAGAGTGAGAGATAGCTGTATATAATACAGAGAGATAGCTGTGTATAGTACAGAGTGAGAGATAGCTGTATATAATACAGAGATATAGCTGTGTATAGTTCAGAGTAAGAAATAGCTGTGTATAGTACAGAGAGATAGCTGTGTATAATACAGAGTAAGATATAGCTGTATATAGTACAGAGAGATAGCTGTGTGTATTACAGAATGAGAGATAGCTGTATATAAAAGAGTGAGAGATAGCTGTATATAATACAGAGAGATAGCTGTATATAATACAGAGTGAGAGACAGCTGTATATAATACAGAGAGATAGCTGTATATAATACAGAGTGAGAGATAGCTGTATATAATACAGAGAGATAGCTGTATATAATACAGAGTGAGAGATAGCTGTATATAGTACAGAATGAGAGATAGCTGTATATAAAAGAGTGAGAGATAGCTGTGTATAATACAGAGAGATAGATGTGTATAGTACAGAGTGAGAGATAGCTGTGTATAATACAGAGAGATAGCTGTATATAATACAGAGTGAGAGATAGCTGTGTGTATTACAGAGTGAGAGATAGCTGTATATAATACAGAGAGATAGCTGTATATAATACAGAGAGATAGCTGTGTATAGTACAGAATGAGAGATAGCTGTGTATAATACAGAGTTAGAGATAGCTGTGTATAATACAGAGTGAGAGATAGCTGTATATAATACAGAGAGATAGCTGTATATAATACAGAGAGATAGCTGTATATAATACAGAGTGAGAGATAGCTGTGTATAATACAGAGTGAGAGATAGCTGTGTATAATACAGAGTGAGAGATAGCTGTGTATAGTACAGAGTGAGAGATAGCTGTGTATAGTACAGAGTGAGAGATAGCTGTATATAATACAGAGAGATAGCTGTATATAATACAGAGTGAGAGATAGCTGTGTGTATTACAGAGTGAGAAATAGCTGTATATAATAGAGAGAGATAGCTGTGTGTAATACAGAGTGAGAGATAGCTGTGTATAGTACAGAGTGAGAGATAGCTGTATATAATACAGAGAGATAGCTGTATATAATACAGAGAGATAGCTGTATATAATACAGAGAGATAGCTGTGTATAGTACAGAGTGAGAGATAGCTGTATATAATACAGAGAGATAGCTGTGTATAATACAGAGTGAGAGAATGCTGTGTATAATACAGAGAGATAGCTGTGTATAATACAGAGTGAGAGATAGCTGTCTATAGTACAGAGTGAGCGATAGCTGTATATAATACAGAGAGATAGCTGTGTATAGTACAGAGTGAGAGATAGCTGTATATAATACAGAGAGATAGCTGTATATAATACAGAGTGAGAGATAGCTGTATATAATACAGAGTGAGAGATAGCTGTGTATAATACAGAGTGAGAGATAGCCCTGTGTAATAGAGTGATTTATATATGTGTGTAATACTGAGGTAGACAGGTCTTGGAAGGATTACCTCTGATGAGATCACCCGCAGGTGATGAAACGCGTCAGGTACAGAGAGGACACACTGGGCTCTATCTGCATTTATACAAGTTCATTGTTGTTTCTACACCTATTCTGGAGGCTTTGATTCCTCTTTCATTACTGAACACCTCGGCTGTTGCATGTAAAGTTCACGGACACTACAGTTCTTACGGCTCTGATTCAGAAGAACTTCAGCTCTCCTGCCGGAGCTGCAGGCTCTCCGATTTCTGTTCATTAACAGACGGAACGGAACACGCTGTCTCCGAGGACTTTTACACCGTCCAGACCACTATATGGGATGATATTTGGAAGCAAGGTCTGTACAGCATTTCCATATATTATAAGAGAGCGAGGAGTCGGTGAAGGAACGGTATTATCCACTTACATTTATTACCAGCTATTGATGTGATATCTCGTATTGTCTCATAGAGCGGATCATAAGAAACCATATGGGACTGCTACTATTTCGTTTTATTGGTGTGGCCAAACCTTCATTACTTTTTCTATGACATCGGGATTGCAGTGAGCGGTTCATACCAATACATTGTGTTACGAGATATATATTCATATATTCCAGAATGGTGTTTTGATATCACATATTGAGCGATCGCTATTGTTTGTATTACTTTTATTCAGTATTTAGTGACCAGTGATGTACCCTTGATACTGTCACGAGCCACGGCGGTACTCACAGCCGCTGCGGCTCACTTCCTGTCCTCTCCGGCGTCCCGGCGTCACCATGACGACCCTTTGCCTGGATTTGGACTTTGCTAGTGTATCTCGTGACCCTGACCTCTGGCCTGTTTACCGATCTTCCTGTCTGCTCGTGACCCTTGACCTCGGCTTGCTAATTGGAATTGCTATCTGCTGCCGGCCCTTGACCTCTGCTTGGACCTCACTCCGTTTGCCTGGATTCTCCCCAGCCGATACACACTTCACGACCCTCTGTCAGTCTGCGGCCCAGTCTGTCCCCACCATCAGGGGTTCCAGTGAACACTTGATTGGCAGAGTAGACTCCGGGTTGTGTTGTGCCGGCTGGAGGGGTTCCTAACATTATAACCGGCCTAAACACGTATCGGAGACGAGGTTGAAATGGATGGAAGCAGAACTACACCGTCTCCGGCGCAAGCCCTAGCAGGCCATGTTGAGTCCCTGTACCAAATGATCCAGGGATTGTCTGAGCGTTTGTCCGTTCAGGAAGAAGTTGCAAAAACCTCACAATCCACTCCAGATTCCACCTGTGAACCTAAAATGCATTTGCCGGATCGGTTCTCCGGAAATAGATTCCTGTTCCGGAATTTCAGGGAGAGCTGCAAGCTCTATTTTCGGTTGAGACCCCGCTCCTCCGGCTCAGAGCAGCAAAGAGTCGGGATTATCATTTCCCTCCTACAAGGTGACCCCCAGTCCTGGGCCTTTTCCTTGCTGCAGACCAGTCCTGCCATGCAGTCAGTAGACGCTTTCTTCGAGGCATTAGGTCTACTATATGATGACCCGGATCGAATGGCCTCCGCTGAGGCTCATCTACGGGCCTTGAAACAAGCTCGGCGGTCGGCAGAGGAATACTGCGCTGAATTCCGTAGATGGTCACTTGACAGTGGATGGAATGACCCTGCCTTACGCAGTCAGTTTCGCCTAGGCCTGTCAGAACAGATTAAAGATTCTTTGGTGCAATACCCAACTCCTACCTCATTGGAGGATCTGATGCACCTCGCCATCGACAGGAGAATTAAGGAGCGAAAGTCTGAGAAGGAGGCATCTTCTCTTCCATCTGCCTTGATTCCTGTTACAGCGGATGGTGAGGAGCCTATGCAATTAGGAGCGTATTGTCTCTCCCCTGAGGAAAGAGACAGAAGACGATCAACAAGGCCTATGTCTCCATTGTGGCACTAAGGGCCACTTCTCCCGTTCCTGCCCTAATAAGCAGGGAAAAGAGCATGCCTAGGGAATGAGGGGAAAGTTCACCTAGGTCTGCAAATTGTTTCCCCAAAAAATGCTGTATTGATCCCTGCACAGCTCACGTTCAGTGCTGGTTCTGTGGACCTGTCGGCCTTCATTGACAGTGGAGCTGCGGGCAACTTCCTTGACATCGGGTTTGCCCGCTCTGCTGGAATTCCAATGGTAAAGCTCAAATCTGCCATTACTGTATGTGGCTTAGATGGGAGTCCATTGCCTGGTGGCAAGATTACTTGGGAGACCCCGCTACTACAGTTGAACATTGGAGCTCTTCATTCAGAGTCCATAATCTTCCTTATCGAATGTCCGTCAGTTCCTTTGATCCTGGGCCACCCTTGGCTTTCCCGCAATAACCCTGTCATGGATTGGGTAAAAGGATAAATTGTCCAGTGGAGCTCTTATTGTACACAGTCTTGCTTGACACTGCCTCTGCGTGTGATTCAGTCTATTCCGAAGCAGCTTCCCTCACAATATCATGACTTCTGGGATATGTTCTCCAAAAAGGCTGCTGATACTTTACCACTGCACTGTGACTTCGACTGTGCCATCGAGCTTATTCCTGGTTCTAAGTTACCCAAGGGACGCTTGTACTCCCTCTCTGGTCCAGAGACCAAATCCATGCAGGATTACATTGATGAAAACCTGGAGAAAGGCTTCATCAGGCCATCCAAATCTCCAGTAGGAGCGGGTTGCTTCTTTGTTTAAAAAAAAGACGGAGGACTAAGACCCTGTATCGACTACCGAGGGCTGAATCTCATCACAGTCAAGAACACCTATCCCCTTCCTCTCATCTCCGTACTATTTAATCAACTAAGAGGTGCAACTATCTTCACAAAAATCGATCTTCGTGGTGCATATAACCTCATACGTATAAGAGCAGGTGATGAGTGGAAGACGGCATTCAATACACTCTCGGGCCACTACGAATATCTGGTCATGCCGTTTGGTCTTAGTAACGCGCCTGCAGTATTCCAGGACCTGATTAATGAGGTGCTACGTGAGTTCCTTGGACATTTTGGACGACATCCTCATATATTCATTATCAGTACATCAGGGTCATGTCAGACAAGTCCTACAAAAATTGTGAGAACACCATCTCTATGCTAAATGTGAAAAATGTGAGTTTGAGGTTCAGAAAGTGTCCTTTCTGGGTTATATAATCTCCTCAGAAGGATTCTCCATGGACCCAACCAAGGTCCAAGCAATCCTGGACTGGGTACAACCGAATAACCTCAAGGCGGTCCAGAGATTCCTGGGATTCGCCAATTATTACAGAAGATTTATTGGCGGCTTTGCTGATATTGTGGCTCCTATTGTCAACTTGACTCGCAAAGGAAGCGATCCTGCTAATTGGTCACCACAGGCAATAACTGCATTTGAAACCCTGAAGAAAGCCTTTGTGTCTGCTCAGGTCCTTAGACATCCGGATCCTAAGGTACCATTTATTCTTGAAGTTGATGCCTCTGACGTCGGTGCTGGTGCCATCTTGTCACAGAAAGATTTCCATACTCACCGCTTACATCTATGTGCCTACTTTTCCCTTCAGTTCTCTTCAGCGGAAACCAACTATGATGTGGGAAACCGAGAGCTGTTGGCTATCAAATGGGCCTTTGAGGAATGGCGACATTGGTTAGAAGGCGCTGCACACCAGATCTCTGTTATAACGGATCATAATCTGCAGTATATACAGTCGGCCAAACGACTGAACCCCCGGCAGGCTCGTTGGTCGCTGTTTTTCACCCGTTTTAACTTTGTAATCACCTACCGTCCAGGTTCTAAAAATGTCCGGGCAGACGCCCTGTCCAGAAGCTTCCTGGCACACCATGCTCCGGTTACTAGTCCAGAGCCTATTGTTCCCTCGTCTATGATCCTTGCTGGGTTAACCCAAGACCTGAGTTGTGCCCTACAAAGGTTTCAGAGATTAGCTCCTGATAATACTCCAGTAGGATGCTTGTTTGTCCCAGTTCATTTAAGGAAGGCGGTCCTTGCTGAAGCACCCGATAATCAGACTGCTGGACATCCTGGAGTTTTCAAAACATTGGAAATCCTTTCCCGCACTGTATGGTGGCCATCTTTGTCTGCTGACGTCAAGAGTCACATTCTTTCTTCTGAGGTTTGTGCCAGGAACAAAATTCCCAGGACTCGCCCGGTAGGTCAGTTGGTTCCATTGGCCATTCCTGCAAAACCTTGGACACATTTGTCCATGGACTTTATTGTTGATTTGCCACCCTCTGCGGGACACAATACCATTTGGGTCGTGGTAGACCGCTTCAGCAAAATGGCACATTACATTCCACTAATCAGGCTTCCTACCGCTCGAGATCTGGCCATTCTCTTCATCCAACATATTTTCCGTCTCCATAGACTTCCTTCCGATATTGTTTCTGATCGTGGTTCACAATTCATAGCACAATTCTGGAAATCTTTCTGTACCCTTCTCGGAATCAAGATCAGTCTGTCATCTGCATACCACCCTCAGTCTAACGGGCAGACTGAAAGGGTTAACCAGTCCCTTGAACAGTTCCTCCGATGTTATACTTCAGAAATCCATGACAACTGGTCCTCTTTGCTGCCCTGGGCAGAGTTTGCCTACAATAACTCATCTCACTCATCTACTCAAACTTCCCCGTTCTACTGTAACTTCGGTTTCCATCCCAGGTCTAATTCTCTGTATTCTCTCAAATCTGCTGGTATCCCGGAGATCCGTTCCACAGCTGCTGATCTCAAAGTAATTTGGAAGAAAGTTCAGTCCTCCTTAAAAAGGTCCTCATTGTCTGCTAAAAAAAATTCGGATCACCACCGTACCACCATTCAAAGTGGGCCAGAAAGTGTGACTTTCAACTCAAAATGTTAGGCTCAGACAGCCTTGAAAGTTTGAGGGAAAGAAAGAAAGTTATTGGTAGGCTTCTAATTGATATTAAATAAAATGTAACTTTTATTAAGTATTGATTAAAATAAGCGAAATACAATAAAATATACTAAAAACAAATGCTGTCTGCATGTATATCCTTCTTAATATGTGGACTTATGTATAGGTAGATTGCTAATATTACCACTAGCTATAATTGTGTATTGCTGGATATTACTATGTGTTAAAAAACACAGGGAAACCTCCCCACATTAAGCAAATTCCACAATAGAATTAGCTAGAGATTGGTCAAAGTATCACTGTGCTGAGACGCTATCTAATTAGCCCATATATTAGAGCTGTAGTATCTCCTAGCAAACCAGAGGATGTATTTCTATTGAAATTCACAGTGAAACCTCCCCACATTAAGCCAATCCCATAATAGGATTAGCTATGGATTTACCAGAGTATCACTATGGTAGAGCACTCTCTCATAAACCCATATATTGGAGCTGTAGTGTCTCCTAGCAAAAACGGGGAGTGTATTGCTATCTACCTAGATAATATCTCCGAACTAAGTCTGGTTATATTGGAGTATTATACAAACTGCCAATCTAAGGTATAGTTTATGCAGACAACGAGGACGCCGACGCGCGTTTCGCTTAGGTCTGCTGTATCCAAGGCTCAGACAGCCTTGTAAGAAGCTGGGGCCTAAATTTATTGGTCCGTTCATGATTACCAAGCAGATTAATCCGGTAGCCTTCAGATTGAAGATTCCTGGCTCACTAAGGATCCCCAACACGTTTCATTGTTCGCTATTTAAGCCAGTATTATACCCGAATCAATCCCAGCCTTCAGGTTTTTCTGTGAGAAATAGGAACATACCACAAAAATTTGTTGTCCAGAAGATTCTTGACTCTAAAAGAGTGCAGGGGCAGGTGCACTTCCTAGTACAGTGGAAGAATCGTGGGCTAGAGGAGCAGTCCTGGGTCCCGCGAAGACGACTATACGCTTCAAGACATTTGAAGGAATTTTTCAAAAAATTTCCTAGGCAACCTGGGGGTTGGGGTTCCTTAACCCCTCCTCAAGGTACTGTCACGAGCCGTGGCGGTACTCACAGCCGCTGCAGCTTGCTTCCTGTCCTCTCCGGCGTCCCGGCCGTCACCATGACGACCGGGACGTCACTTCCTCCCAACTGGCAACGGTCGGACACCTCTGCAGCGCAGCGTCCCGGCAGCCAGGCGTGCACGCGCATATGGGGCAAGCAATCAATTTCAGCCTGTGGCTGAATTAGCAGGCATTAGCCTGCAAGTGTGGATGCCAGGGCTAAGCTCTGATTGGTCCATCTGGGTACTTAAGGCAATGAGGTCTGCTGCCTCACTGCCGGTTATAGCTTCTGTTCCCAGTCTGCTGACCTGCTCTGTGCCTTGTTCCTGCCTGTTGGACTTTCTGCTGATTACCCGTGTATGACCCTTTGCCTGGATTTGGACTTTGCTAGTGTATCTCGTGACCCTGACCTCTGGCCTGTTTACCGATCTTCCTGTCTGCTCGTGACCCTTGACCTCGGCTTGCTAATTGGAATTGCTATCTTCTGCCGGCCCTTGACCTCTGCTTGGACTTCACTCCATTTGCCTGGGTTCTCCCCAGCAGGTACACACTTCATGACCCTCTGTCAGTCTGCAGCCCAGTCTGTCCCCACCATCAGGGGCTCCAGTGAACACTTGACTGGCAGAGTAGACTCCGGGTTGTGTTGTGCCGGCTGGCGGGGTTCCTAACAGATACATTATATTTGTTTTTTATATCAATAAATGTTTTTTATTATCTCACGCACTGTATTAGCAGATTTTGTGCTTACTGGCTGTCAGCGCTGTTTTTTTGTGTGTTGTTTCTACAGTTTTAAGATCTCACTGATCTTGTCAGCTGCAGACGCCAGTATACCTTTTTCTGCACTTTGAAACTCGTATCTCTTTGCGCCAGGTGTTGTGTTTATTCAGGTTTGGAAGGACACAGTGATGTCTGGATACTGAGAGGGAATGGGTAGTATAGTAAGTTACTTGCAGTTGATTCAGATTTTGAGGACTAGGATAGGACAGTGTCTCAGTTCATATAACGCTCAGCGCTATAGAAGAACCATTCATGGTATAATAATGCTGTTTACTGTCTCAGAGACAGGAGCAGAATATGCCCAGTACAGCTGTTGCTTCCAGTGCGCTAGATGCTCTAATTCCATGACCTAAATTCCAAGAGGAAACAGGCAGGATCCCAAATCATGACATGTATAATTATTCCCTTCTACACAGATCTTATTGCATGAGCCAGAGACCCTCCCTGTGACCACACAATCCCAACACTTATTCAGTATATTCCCCATAATAGGAGATCACCACCTAGTGGAGGGATCAGCCATGACCCAGAACACAATAAATGCATAAAAAATAGGCTGCAATAATCAGACATAAATCTCCAGACACATCTGAGGGGAGTTAGCTGTGGAGTTTGTGGCATTTAGCATGACAGCATTTCACGTATGTTACACAGATGTTCAGTGCAGAGTATTATACGTTCCAGATTTCCTGCTCAACAGCATTAATATATCTCCTAATCCTATCCATACTCACCCCCACCCCCTCTTCATAATCCATACCCCCCTAGCCCTGACACCCAAACCTGTCCTTAATAATTCCTACCCCTACCCCTGTCTCCTAGTCTTATCCTTTATTACCCATATTTCTGTCTCCCAACATTCTCCTTTATGACTCTTATTCTGCATCTCTCTGTCTAAATCTTTTCCATTGTGGCTTAATATCCATCTCTCCAAATATTCTTCTTTTTTATTCCTTACCCCCCATGTCTCTCTCCCAATTGTCTCCTTAATAATTGTTACACCCATCCCTCTCTCCCTGTATTACACTTACCCCTATCCCTCTCTCCCAATATTCTCCTTTACAATTATTACACCATATCCCTCTCTCCCAATATTCTACTTTATGACTCTTACCTCTTATCCCTGTCTCCCAATATACTCTTTTATGATACGCCCTCCCCCATCCCTCTCTCCCAATTATCTCCTTTTTAATCTTTACCCCCTATCCCTCTTTCCAAATCTTCTCCTTTATGGAACTATCCTCCCTATTCCTGTCTCCCAATCTTCTCCTTTGTAACCCTTTACCCACTCATCCCTCTCTCCCAATATTCTCTTTTATGGCACATACTCCCTATTCCTCTTTCCCAATCTTCTCCTTTATAACACTAAAGCTGGGTACACACTACAGAATTTTCCACCAACTTTTTATGCCGATCGATTTTACATGCGATCGATGTTCCGATCGCTCGGTCCATGGACTGCATACACACTAGCCTTGTTATAGACGATAAAGGGAAGAGCGGACGTCCCTTTAGCGACTTTTTACAGCCATGTTGTCGTGACCAATAATTTTAATTTCGTACACACTGAAGCATTTGCGGGGGATGTAACGAGATACCAAAGACATTAGCATAAAGGGGCAGAGCTTTTATAGTTAACACCGCATAATAAGAGAAGGCAACACTGTCTCTTCATTCATTCCTATAAAATAGAAGTTTATTACCATACATAAAATTTAGAAAAACATTTAAGTGGTAAAGTGCAATGTAATGAATATTCCCTAATAATAAAATCCCTTCGTATGCAATGGAATGCTCCATTCTCTGCGGGCATCATTGCTGATTGGTCCACAGCAGAAACGAACGCCCATGTCTGAGTGTATAAAATGACAGAGGAACCTGTTTGGCGCCGAGGAGCGTAAGAAGATGGCGGGTGAGGAGAAGGTGTCAGTGGGGGTTGCGGGTGAGGAGAAGGTGTCAGTGGGGGTTGCGGGTGAGGAGAAGGTGTCAGTGGGGGTTGCGGGTGAGGAGAAGGTGTCAGTGGGGGTTGCGGGTGAGGAGAAGGTGTCAGTGGGGGTTGCGGGTGAGGAGAAGGTGTCAGTGAGGGTTGCGGGTGAGGAGAAGGTGTCAGTGGGGGTTGCGGGTGAGGAGAAGGTGTCAGTGGGGGTTGCGGGTGAGGAGAAGGTGTCAGTGGGGGTTGCGGGTGAGGAGAAGGTGTCAGTGGGGGTTGCGGGTGAGGAGAAGATGTCAGTGGGGGTTGCGGGTGAGGAGAAGGTGTCAGTGGGGGTTGCGGGTGAGGAGAAGGTGTCAGTGGGGGTTGCGGGTGAGGAGAAGGTGTCAGTGGGGGTTGCGGGTGAGGAGAAGGTGTCAGTGGGGGTTGTGGATGAGGAGAAGGTGTCAGTGAGGGTTGCGGGTGAAGAGAAGGTGTCAGTGGGGGTTGCGGGTGAGGAGAAGGTGTCAGTGGGGGTTGCGGGTGAGGAGAAGATGTCAGTGGGGGTTGCGGGTGAGGAGAAGGTGTCAGTGGGGGTTGTGGATGAGGAGAAGGTGTCAGTGAGGGTTGCGGGTGAAGAGAAGGTGTCAGTGGGGGTTGCGGGTGAGGAGAAGGTGTCAGTGGGGGTTGCGGGTGAGGAGAAGGTGTCAGTGGGGGTTGTGGGTGAGGAGAAGGTGTCAGTGGTGGTTGCGGGTGAGGAGAAGATATCAGTGGGGGTTGCGGGTGAGGAGAAGGTGTCAGTGGGGGTTGCGGGTGAGGAGAAGGTGTCAGTGGGGGTTGCGGGTGAGGAGAAGGTGTCAGTGGGGGTTGTGGGTGAGGAGAAGGTGTCAGTGGGGGTTGCGGATGAGGAGAAGATGTCAGTGGGGGTTGCGGGTGAGGAGAAGGTGTCAGTGGGGGTTGCGGGTGAGGAGAAGGTGTCAGTGGGGGTTGCGGATGAGGAGAAGATGTCAGTGGGGGTTGCGGGTGAGGAGAAGGTGTCAGTGGGGGTTGTGGGTGAGGAGAAGGTGTCAGTGGGGGTTGCGGGTGAGGAGAAGATATCAGTGGGGGTTGCGGGTGAGGAGAAGGTGTCAGTGGGGGTTGCGGGTGAGGAGAAGGTGTCAGTGGGGGTTGCGGGTGAGGAGAAGGTGTCAGTGGGGGTTGTGGGTGAGGAGAAGGTGTCAGTGGGGGTTGCGGATGAGGAGAAGATGTCAGTGGGGGTTGCGGGTGAGGAGAAGGTGTCAGTGGGGGTTGCGGGTGAGGAGAAGGTGTCAGTGGGGGTTGCGGATGAGGAGAAGATGTCAGTGGGGGTTGCGGGTGAGGAGAAGGTGTCAGTGGGGGTTGCAGCTATAGAGACGGAGACGGAGATAGAGTCAGAGATGGAGCTGGAAGGGCCAAAAAATGTTGAAAAAGTTAAGGTGGGGGATGGAGATGCTCAAGAAGAGCAAAGAGCAAATCCAATTATCCCAAGAGAGGTGGAGATGATGGTCAAAGTACTGGACCAGGACGACTACGACATTAAAAAAGGTCAGTAGCACGTGTAGTGTACCTGTTAGAAGGACTTTATTTCATTCTAGTTTCACATAAAGCAATGTAAACGCCTAATTTGTAACATAGATTTTTTTGTTTGTCAGAAGAAGGAATTAACGGTGAGAAGACCTGATTAGATACCACTGATACTGCTAATGTAACACCTGTTATCAAACAAGAAAAAAATTGAAAAAGAAAAAGATATGAAAGAAGTTAGACTCGAAGGTATTTCATTGGACATGTATAGACAACTAAATGCTTTGGGCACATACCTGTACTGTTATAATAACCAAAATGGCAACTGTTTTCCAGAATATATGGAAGTTAAGCCGCTATTATTGCGATTGCGCCACAGGGACCAAAGCATAAACTGATCTCGAACAGTGTGCAAGGTGAGAAAATGAGAGTATTTCTGGTGTTGGATATATAAAGATATAGAAGTTTAATGGTAAACATTTTTTATTTCCTTGTTTCGTAGGTAAAGAAATCAAAGGGAATAGAAACCCAAGCGACATCAAGACCTGTTTTGCCACAAACCAGTAGCACCTTTAAAGTGTGATACTATTTTTTTCACCTGTCATATTGTAAAAAATGTACTTTTTCCTGCAATAAAACTGTTGTATGAACACTGTGGTTTATTCAGGGTATTTCACAAATATTAGTTAATAAAGTTTAATATGACTTTATAACTTTAATAGTTTATAAAGGTTAAACTTTATAAAGGTTAAATGTGAATAGCTTGCCAACATAGATGCAAAGGGTAATATCACACGTGCTTTATACACGTGTAATAGTCTGCAGCCAGACAGGTGCAATATATATCTATACAAAACACAAGCCTGTGATGTGCGGATACCGCACCACGTGGGACTGGTACAGACATCACAAATTTACATACACACGCCCCCCAGGTCGAGGAAGTATCGGAGGATTGCCGTGGATCGGTCGGAAGTTTATACACACTACACAGCGGAAACGAAATTGGAATGAAAATATTAAACAGTACGACCAACCAAATGAGGCGACAATCGTCGATTTGGGCAGACTTTTGACCATCGTGTCTCTACACACACTGACCCGACTTTTGAACGAGCGGTCGTATGTCGGCTGATTATTGGACGAAAACCCTGTAGTGTGTACCCAGCTTTACTACCTATCCTTGTCTCCCAATCTTCATTTTATGACACTTTCCCCCTATTCTGCCCAAACATCTACTTTATTACACTGATTCTCCTAATTTCTAATTCAACATTGCTCACATTATCCTGTAGTCCTATTTAATTATCTCTCTGGTTGCACTGTCTATTTGGCCCCGCTATATTCTTGGCCCCCTGTGTCCCTGGTTATCCTATCTCCCTGATCACCCTATCTTTCTGGTCCCTCTATCTCTCATGTCTACCTGACTTTCTGGTCTCCCTATCTTTCTGGATGATCTGTTTCCTTTGCTCACACTACCTGGTCGCCCAATCTATGTGGTTCCCCTATTTCTATTATTGCCCCATTCTACTCTCTAGTAACCTTGTCACTCTTGACCACTTATCTTTCTGATTTCCCTATCTCTCTAGTGTTCCTATCTCATCTCAGTGCCTTCTACTATCTCAGTTCCACACCCAATCTCTCTGGTCACCCTGTCTCTCTGGTCATCCAATCTCTCTGGTCACCCTATCTCTTTGGTCATCCTGTCTCTCTGGTCAACCTATCTCTCTGGTCATCCAATCTCTCTGGTCACCCTGTCTTTCTGGTCACCCTATCTATCTCTCTGGTCATCCAATCTCTCTGGTCATCCTGTCTCTCTGGTCATCCTGTCTCTCTGGTCACCCTATCTCTCTGGTCACCCTATCTCTCTGGTCACCCTCTCTCTCTGGTCACCTTGTTTCTCTGGTCACCTTGTTTCTCTGGTCATCCAGTCTCTCTGGTCAGCCTATCTCTCTGGTCACCCTGTCTCTCTGGTCTCCCTGTCTCTCTGGTCTCCCTGTCTCTCTGGTCTCCCTGTCTCTCTGGTCATCCTGTCTCTCTGGTCACCCTATCTCTCAGGTCACCCTATCGCTCTGGTCATCCTATCTCTCTGCTCACACTAACTCAGTGCATTCTACTATCTCAGTTCCACACCCTATCTCTCTGGTCACTGTGTCACTCTGGCGCTCTCATCGTTTTGGTTTCCCAGTCTCTCTGATTATTCTCTGGTTCTCTTATCTCTATGCTCCCCCTACCTCATTGGTCGTCCTATATCAATTCTCACCCTATTTCTCTGGCCCCGTTATCTCTCTGGTCCCCATATCTATCGGATACCTCAGCTTCTCTGGTCACCCGTATCTCTGGTTAAAATATATCTCTTTCCCCTCTATCTCTTCGACCCCATGATCTCTCCGATCCCTCTGTCTCTCTGGTCACCCTGTCTCTCTGGTCACCTTGTCTCTCTGGTCACATTGTCTCTCTGGTCACCCTATCTCTCTGGTCACCTTGTCTCTCTGGTAACCCTGTCTCTCTGGTCACCCTATCTCTCTGGTCACCCAATCTCTCTGGTCACCCTGTCTCTCTGGTCACCCGATCTCTCTGGTTAATATATATAAATTTCTCTTTCCCTCTCGTCTCTCTGGACCCCCGGAATATCTTTGGTTAAAATATATCTCTTACCCCTCTATCTCTTTGACCCCATGATCTCTCCGATCCCTCTGTTTTTCTGGTCACCCTGTCTCTCTGGTCACCTTGTCTCTCTGGTCATCCTATCTCTCTTCTTCACCCTGTCTCTCTGGTCACCCTATCTCTCTGGTCACCCTGTCTCTCTGGTCAGCCTGTCTCTCTGGTCAGCCTGTCTCTCTGGTCACCTTGTCTCTCTGGTCTCCATGTCTCTCTGGTCACCCTATCTCTCTGGTCACCCTATTTCTCTGGTCAGCCTGTCTCTCTGGTCACCCTGTCTCTCTGGTAACCCTGTCTCTCTGGTCAGCCTGTCTCTCTGGTCACCCTGTCTCCTGGTCTCCCTGTCTCTCTGGTCACCCTATCTCTCTGGTCTCCCTGTCTCTCTGGTCTCCCTGTCTCTCTGGTCTCCCTGTCTCTCTGGTCACCCTATTTCTCTGGTCAGCCTGTCTCTCTGGTCAGCCTGTCTCTCTGGTCACCCTGTCTCTCCGGTCTACCTGTCTCTCCGGTCACCCTGTCTCTCCGGTCTCCCTGTCTCTCCGGTCTCCCTGTCTCTCCGGTCACCCTGTCTCTCCGGTCACCCTGTCTCTCCGGTCTCCCTGTCTCTCTGGTCAGCCTGTCTCTCTGGTCACCCTGTCTCTCTGGTAACCCTGTCTCTCTGGTCAGCCTGTCTCTCTGGTCACCCTGTCTCCTGGTCTCGCTGTCTCTCTGGTCACCCTGTCTCTCTGTTCTCCCTGTCTCTCTGGTCACCCTATCTCTCTGGTCACCCTATTTCTCTGGTCACCCTATTTCTCTGGTCAGCCTGTCTCTCTGGTCAGCCTGTCTCTCTGGTCACCCTGTCTCTCTGGTCACCCTGTCTCTCTGGTCACCCTGTCTCTCCGGTCAGCCTGTCTCTCCGGTCAGCCTGTCTCTCCGGTCTCCCTGTCTCTCCGGTCACCCTGTCTCTCCGGTCTCCCTGTCTCTCCGGTCTCCCTGTCTCTCCGGTCACCCTGTCTCTCCGGTCTCCCTGTCTCTCTGGTCACCCTGTCTCTCTGGTCACCCTGTCTCCTGGTCTCCCTGTCTCTCTGGTCACCCTGTCTCTCTGGTCACCCTGTCTCTCTGGTCTCCCTGTCTCTCTGGTCTCCCTGTCTCTCTGGTCACCCTATTTCTCTGGTCAGCCTGTCTCTCTGGTCAGCCTGTCTCTCTGGTCACCCTGTCTCTCTGGTCACCCTGTCTCTCTGGTCTCCCTGTCTCTCTGGTCTCCCTGTCTCTCCGGTCACCCTGTCTCTCCGGTCTCCCTGTCTCTCCGGTCACCCTGTCTCTCTGGTCACCCTGTCTCTCCGGTCTCCCTGTCTCTCCGGTCTCCCTGTCTCTCCGGTCACCCTGTCTCTCCGGTCTCCCTGTCTCTCTGGTCACCCTGTCTCTCTGGTCACCCTGTCTCTCTGGTCACCCTGTCTCCTGGTCTCCCTGTCTCTCTGGTCACCCTGTCTCTCCGGTCACCCTGTCTCTCCGGTCTCCCTGTCTCTCCGGTCACCCTGTCTCTCTGGTCTCCCTGTCTCTCTGGTCTCCCTGTCTCTCCGGTCTCCCTGTCTCTCCGGTCACCCTGTCTCTCTGGTCACCCTGTCTCTCTGGTCTCCCTGTCTCTCTGGTCTCCCTGTCTTTCTGGTCACCCTATCTCTCTGGTCTCCCTGTCTCTATGGTCACCCTGTCTCTCTGGTCACCCTGTCTCTCTGGTCACCCTGTCTCTCTGGTCTCCCTGTCTCTCTGGTCTCCCTGTCTCTCTGGTCACCCTATCTCTCTGGTCTCCCTGTCTCTCTGGTCACCCTGTCTCTCTGGTCACCCTATCTCTCTGGTGACCCTGTCTCTCTGGTGACCCTGTCTCTCTGGTCAGCCTATCTCTCTGGTGACCCTGTCTTTCTGGTCACCCTGTCTCTCTGGTCTCCCTGTCTCACTAGTCATCCTATCACTTCGGCCTGCCTCTTTCTTTGGCCATACTCTTTGGATCCTGTCCGCACCTCCGTCTCCTTCTTAAAGTAGACTGTCCTCCCTTACAACAAACACTTATTGAGAATGTGGATTAGGATTTCCTGCACATTTTTCCAGATGTTGACACATAGATGCCACAGAAATACTGCATGTAAATCATATAACAAATAAAACAGTGATAGGGATCAATGAACCCTATGAAAATTCCTGTCTTCTAGAACACAAACCAAGTTGGTCCACAGGCCTCGTCCTGGACAAACAACTATAACAACCTTGGTGTGAACAGGCCTTTAAATATCTCATTTGTCTACACACACAATAGCACCAAACAGCAGAATCAGGGACAGTTAGTATTTCATGAAACATTCTGTCCACCCTTCAATATCGTCATCATTATCATTTATTTATATAGCACCAGCAGATTCCGTAGCGCTTTCAATATCCTGACGTATCTACTGATTGGCCCATTTCATGTGCTCTGTGTGTATTGTTCCCATTGGCATTTACATAACACCAACATATTCCACAGCTCTGTACAATCTAAGAATTGTATTCAGGGTGGAATTGGCTACATCATAACCTGCAATATACTAGGCCGGTAACTCTATGGGACAACTTAGAAGTGAATTTTGATCTGCTTCACACAACACTTTTTGCTATAAACAAATGTGGGTTCCATGAATCAGGAGCTGTGAAACCCCTGGGTCACAGGGCACACAGACATTTACTGTACTTACCTGCTGCAAGATGGGCTGAGAACGCTTTACTCTGCAAGGGCCCCAGCTAAGAGATTTCTCAGTGGGTGGGGCCTGATGATGGAACTAGTGTCATCATACTCCTTGCCCCCCCACATAATGATGAAGCCCCGCCCATCTCAGTGAAGTCTCAGTGGGTGGGGCCTGATGATGGAACTAGTGTCATTATACTCCTTGCCCCACCCACATAATGATGAAGCCCCGCCCATCTCAGTGAAGTCTCAGTGGGTGGGGCCTGATGATGGAACTAGTGTCATCATACTCCTTGCCCCACCCACATAATGATGAAGCCCCGCCCATCTCAGTGAAGTCTGAGTGGGTGGGGTCTGATGATGGAACTAGTGTCATTATACTCCTTGCCCCACCCACATAATGATGAAGCCCCGCCCATCTCAGTGAAGTCTCAGTGGGTGGGGCCTGATGATGGAACTAGTGTCATCATACTCCTTGCCCCACCCACATAATGATGAAGCCCCGCCCATCTCAGTGAAGTCTGAGTGGATGGGGCCTGATGATGGAACTAGTGTCATCATACTCCTTGCCCCACCCACATAATGATGAAGCCCCGCCCATCTCAGTGAGCGCTGAGTGGGCTGAGGCCTAATGATGGAATTAGTGTCATCATTCTCCTTGCCCCACCCACATAATGATGAAGCCCCGCCCATCTCAGTGAAGTCTCAGTGGGTGGGGCCTGATGATGGAACTAGTGTCATCATACTCCTCGCCCCACCCACATAATGATGAAGCCCCGCCCATCTGAGTGAAGTCTCAGTGGGTGGGGCCTGATGATGGAACTAGTGTCATCATACTCCTTGCCCCACCCACATAATGATGAAGCCCCGCCCATCTCAGTGAAGTCTCAGTGGGTGGGGCCTGATGATGGAACTAGTGTCATCATACTCCTCGCCCCACCCACATAATGATGAAGCCCCGCCCATCTGAGTGAAGTCTCAGTGGGTGGGGCCTGATGATGGAACTAGTGTCATCATACTCCTTGCCCCACCCACATAATGATGAAGTCCCGCCCATCTGAGTGAAGTCTCAGTGGGTGGGGCCTGATGATGGAACTAGTGTCATCATACTCCTTGCCCCACCCACATAATGATGAAGTCCCGCCCATCTGAGTGAAGTCTCAGTGGGTGGGGCCTGATGATGGAACTAGTGTCATCATTCTCCGTGCCCCACCCACTTGGCACAAATTGAATATATCAAGAAAGGTTTTAGGGCCGCACTCAGTGGCGGATCCAGGGGGAAGCGATCGGGGCAGACACTTGCTGCCGACGGCTGCACAGTATGTGCAGGTCCGTCCAGCCGTGACAGGCAGGGACAGTGTGTTTAAAACACAATCAGAGCAGCCGGGCAGCACACTGTCCCTGCCGGTCACGGCTGGACGGACCTGCACATAGTGTGCAGCCGTCGGCAGCCTAAACTGTTAGAAAGGGGCGGGGCCTAAATCGCCCCGGGTACGGTAGTTTTCTAGATCCGCCCCTGGCCGCACTAGACCTGGGTTTGCCTCAGATGGTGCAAATATTTTTGTTTTTGTGAGTGGTGCTCTTCCAACTGATTGAGTACAGATTTACAAAAGGATTGGACTGGATAAGTAGGCTCTGCTGTTCTCTAGTAAAATTACATACATTTCAATTATTGGTAAAAACACTTTTATTATTGTAAGTATTAAAACTGTTTAGTTGGAACAAAGTGTTTTCTCAGCCAAGTGACAAAGACAGAAAATATTTTACATCAGACCCTTAGTAGGAGCTGGTAATATTAATTACACAGAGTAGTTATTAGTGACTCTTGTATATTAACCAATCTTACACTATTGTGTGTAGACCAAACGCTTATAAGTGCTTCTTAATAATCTTTCATTGAATAAAGTATTATTTGAAAATGTGTCCTCATTAATTTCCATTCTGCTTATTGTTTGCTATTCAAAAGAATAGTTTTCTACAAAAATCCACAGTATATATCTGTTTCCATGGGTTTTATCGCGTTTTCTTTCAGTATTCACTTATAGCTACCAATCATTTTTATTCCGAATTATAACCATTACTTGTATCTGTCCATTTCATATATACTGGTTATTATACACTCTAATGTAAGACTTTGGTCTTATGTTATTTGCTCACATATAGCAGATGTATTTCATCAAGAAACCAAGGAAACTCAATACCTGCCCTGAGGGCTAAATAACTGAAAGACATCCGCACATCAGGTACCGGAAATGTTATACATAGAAGATAAATCTCACATGTCCAGTATGCAGCCAGACACCAAGAAATACAAATCTAAATTCATTCTTGTAAATGATATACAAATCAGAGCCCTTTCTAATACACAGATGATACAAAGTACAGAGTAGTATACAATGCAGAGTATACAAAGTATACATTAGTATAAAAAAATAAAGAACAGATTAGTATAAAATGTAGAGTATACAAATACTAGATTAATATACAAAGCAGAGAAAAATCTGCTAGCTAGTGAAGAAAAAATCAATACAGAACACACTTTCCATGTATCTGTATCACACTCATACAGTCACACTTTCCATGTATCTTTATCACACTCATACAGTCACACTTTCCATGTATCTGTATCACACTCATACAGTCACACTTTCCATGTCTCTGTATCACACACCTACAGTCACACTTTACATGTCTCTCTATCACACTCATACAGTCACACTTTCCATGTCTCTGTATCACACTCATACAGTCACACTTTCCATGTCTCTGTATCACACTCATACAGTCACACTTTCCATGTCTCTGTATCACACACATACATCACACTTTCCATGTCTCTGTATCACACTCATACATCACACTTTCCATGTATCTGTATCACACACCTACAGTCACACTTTCCATGTCTCTGTATCACACTCATACATCACACTTTCCATGTATCTGTATCACACTCATACAGTCACACTTTCCATGTCTCTGTATCACACTCATACATCACACTTTCCATGTATCTGTATCACACACCTACAGTCACACTTTCCATGTCTCTGTATCACACACATACATCACACTTTCCATGTCTCTGTATCACACTCATACAGTCACACTTTCCATGTCTCTGTATCACACTCATACAGTCACACTTTCCATGTCTCTGTATCACACTCATACATCACACTTTCCATGTATCTGTATCACACACCTACAGTCACACTTTCCATGTCTCTGTATCACACACATACATCACACTTTCCATGTCTCTGTATCACACTCATACAGTCACACTTTCCATGTCTCTGTATCACACACATACATCAGACTTTCCATGTCTCTGTATCACACACCTACAGTCACACTTTCCATGTCTCTGTATCACACTCATACAGTCACACTTTCCATGTCTTTGTATCACACGCCTACAGTCACACTTTCCATGTCTCTGTATCACACGCCTACAGTCACACTTTCCATGTCTCTGTATCACACTCATACAGTCACACTTTCCATGTCTTTGTATCACACGCCTACAGTCACACTTTCCATGTCTCTGTATCACACGCCTACAGTCACACTTTACATGTCTCTGTATCACACTCATACAGTCACACTTTCCATGTCTCTGGATCACACACATACATCACACTTTCCATGTCTCTGTATCACACTCATACAGTCACACTTTCCATGTCTCTGTATCACACTCATACAGTCACACTTTCCATGTCTCTGTATCACACTCATACAGTCACACTTTCCATGTCTTTGTATCACACGCCTACAGTCACACTTTACATGTCTTTGTATCACACGCCTACAGTCACACTTTACATGTCTCTGTATCACACGCCTACAGTCACACTTTACATGTCTCTGTATCACACGCCTACAGTCACACTTTACATGTCTCTGTATCACACGCCTACAGTCACACTTTCCATGTCTCTGTATCACACTCATACAGTCACACTTTCCATGTCTCTGTATCACACTCATACAGTCACACTTTCCATGTCTCTGTATCACACTCATACAGTCACACTTTCCATGTCTCTGGATCACACTCATACAGTCACACTTTCCATGTATCTGTATCACACTCATACAGTCACACTTTCCATGTCTCTGTATCACACTCATACAGTCACACTTTCCATGTCTCTGGATCACACTCATACAGTCACACTTTCCATGTATCTGTATCACACTCATACAGTCACACTTTCCATGTCTCTGGATTACACGCATACAGTCACACTTTCCATGTCTCTGGATCACACTCATACAGTCACACTTTCCATGTATCTGTATCACACTCATACAGTCACACTTTCCATGTCTCTGTATCACACTCATACATCACACTTTCCATGTCTCTGTATCACACTCATACATCACACTTTCCATGTCTCTGTATCACACTCATACATCACACTTTCCATGTATCTGTATCACACTCATACAGTCACACTTTCCATGTCTTTGTATCACACGCCTACAGTCACACTTTACATGTCTCTGTATCACACGCATACAGTCACACTTTCCATGTCTCTGTATCACACTCATACAGTCACACTTTCCATGTATCTGTATCACACTCATACAGTCACACTTTCCATGTCTCTGTATCACACTCATACATCACACTTTCCATGTCTCTGTATCACACTCATACATCACACTTTCCATGTCTCTGTATCACACTCATACATCACACTTTCCATGTATCTGTATCACACTCATACAGTCACACTTTCCATGTCTTTGTATCACACGCCTACAGTCACACTTTACATGTCTCTGTATCACACGCATACAGTCACACTTTCCATGTCTCTGTATCACACTCATACAGTCACACTTTCCATGTCTCTGGATCACACGCATACAGTCACACTTTCCATGTCTCTGTATCACACGCCTACAGTCACACTTTCCATGTCTCTGTATCACACTCATACAGTCACACTTTCCATGTCTCTGTATCACACTCATACAGTCACACTTTCCATGTCTCTGGATCACACGCCTACAGTCACACTTTCCATGTATCTGTATCACACTCATACAGTCACACTTTCCATGTCTCTGGATCACACTCATACAGTCACACTTTCCATGTCTCTGGATTACACTCATACAGTCACACTTTCCATGTCTCTGGATCACACTCATACAGTCACACTTTCCATGTCTCTGGATCACACTCATACAGTCACACTTTCCATGTCTCTGGATCACACTCATACAGTCACACTTTCCATGTCTCTGGATCACACGCATACAGTCACACTTTACATGTCTCTGTATCACACTCATACAGTCACACTTTCCATGTCTCTGGATTACACGCATACAGTCACACTTTCCATGTCTCTGGATCACACTCATACAGTCACACTTTCCATGTATCTGTATCACACTCATACAGTCACACTTTCCATGTCTCTGTATCACACTCATACATCACACTTTCCATGTCTCTGTATCACACTCATACATCACACTTTCCATGTCTCTGTATCACACTCATACATCACACTTTCCATGTATCTGTATCACACTCATACAGTCACACTTTCCATGTCTTTGTATCACACGCCTACAGTCACACTTTACATGTCTCTGTATCACACGCATACAGTCACACTTTCCATGTCTCTGTATCACACTCATACAGTCACACTTTCCATGTATCTGTATCACACTCATACAGTCACACTTTCCATGTCTCTGTATCACACTCATACATCACACTTTCCATGTCTCTGTATCACACTCATACATCACACTTTCCATGTCTCTGTATCACACTCATACATCACACTTTCCATGTATCTGTATCACACTCATACAGTCACACTTTCCATGTCTTTGTATCACACGCCTACAGTCACACTTTACATGTCTCTGTATCACACGCATACAGTCACACTTTCCATGTCTCTGTATCACACTCATACAGTCACACTTTCCATGTCTCTGGATCACACGCATACAGTCACACTTTCCATGTCTCTGTATCACACGCCTACAGTCACACTTTCCATGTCTCTGTATCACACTCATACAGTCACACTTTCCATGTCTCTGTATCACACTCATACAGTCACACTTTCCATGTCTCTGGATCACACGCCTACAGTCACACTTTCCATGTATCTGTATCACACTCATACAGTCACACTTTCCATGTCTCTGGATCACACTCATACAGTCACACTTTCCATGTCTCTGGATTACACTCATACAGTCACACTTTCCATGTCTCTGGATCACACTCATACAGTCACACTTTCCATGTCTCTGGATCACACTCATACAGTCACACTTTCCATGTCTCTGGATCACACTCATACAGTCACACTTTCCATGTCTCTGGATCACACGCATACAGTCACACTTTACATGTCTCTGTATCACACGCATACAGTCACACTTTACATGTCTCTGTATCACACTCATACAGTCACACTTTCCATGTCTCTGTATCACACTCATACAATACACTTTCCATGTATCTGTATCACACTCATACAGTCACACTTTCCATGTCTCTGTATCACACTCATACAATACACTTTCCATGTCTCTGTATCACACTCATACAGTCACACTTTCCATGTATCTGTATCACACTCATACAGTCACACTTTCCATGTCTCTGGATCACACTCATACAGTCACACTTTCCATGTCTCTGGATCACACTCATACAGTCACACTTTCCATGTCTCTGTATCACACGCATACAGTCACACTTTCCATGTCTCTGGATCACACTCATACAGTCACACTTTCCATGTCTCTGGATCACACTCATACAGTCACACTTTCCATGTCTCTGGATTACACTCATACAGTCACACTTTCCATGTCTCTGTATCACACTCATACAGTCACACTTTCCATGTCTCTGGATTACACTCATACAGTCACACTTTCCATGTCTCTGTATCACACACATACAGTCACACTTTCCATGTCTCTGGATCACACTCATACAGTCACACTTTCCATGTCTCTGTATCACACTCATACAGTCACACTTTCCATGTCTCTGGATCACACGCATACAGTCACACTTTACATGTCTCTGTATCACACGCCTACAGTCACACTTTACATGTCTCTGTATCACACTCATACAGTCACACTTTCCATGTCTCTGTATCACACGCATACAGTCACACTTTCCATGTCTCTGGATCACACGCATACAGTCACACTTTACATGTCTCTGTATCACACTCATACAGTCACACTTTCCATGTCTCTGTATCACACTCATACAGTCACACTTTCCATGTCTCTGGATCACACGCATACAGTCACACTTTACATGTCTCTGTATCACACGCATACAGTCACACTTTACATGTCTCTGGATCACACGCATACAGTCACACTTTACATGTCTCTGTATCACACGCATACAGTCACACTTTACATGTCTCTGTATCACACTCATACAGTCACACTTTCCATGTCTCTGTATCACACGCCTACAGTCACACTTTACATGTCTCTGTATCACACGCCTACAGTCACACTTTCCATGTCTCTGTATCACACGCCTACAGTCACACTTTCCATGTCTCTGTATCACACTCATACAGTCACACTTTCCATGTCTCTGTATCACACTCATACAGTCACACTTTCCATGTCTCTGGATCACACTCATACAGTCACACTTTCCATGTATCTGTATCACACTCATACAATACACTTTCCATGTCTCTGTATCACACTCATACATCACACTTTCCATGTGTCTGTATCACACTCATACATCACACTTTCCATGTATCTGTATCACACTCATACAGTCACACTTTCCATGTCTCTGTATCACACTTTCCATGTGTCTGTATCACACTCATACATCACACTTTCCATGTATCTGTATCACACTCATACAGTCACACTTTCCATGTCTCTGTATCACACTCATACAGTCACACTTTCCATGTCTCTGTATCACACACATACAGTCACACTTTCCATGTCTCTGTATCACACTCATACAGTCACACTTTCCATGTCTCTGTATCACACTCATACAGTCACACTTTCCATGTCTCTGGATCACACTCATACAGTCACACTTTCCATGTATCTGTATCACACTCATACAATACACTTTCCATGTCTCTGTATCACACTCATACATCACACTTTCCATGTGTCTGTATCACACTCATACAGTCACACTTTCCATGTCTCTGTATCACACTCATACAGTCACACTTTCCATGTCTCTGTATCACACTTTCCATGTGTCTGTATCACACTCATACATCACACTTTCCATGTCTCTGTATCACACTCATACAGTCACACTTTCCATGTCTCTGGATTACACTCATACAGTCACACTTTCCATGTCTCTGGATCACACTCATACAGTCACACTTTCCATGTCTCTGTATCACACACATACAGTCACACTTTCCATGTCTCTGTATCACACGCATACAGTCACACTTTCCATGTCTCTGGATCACACTCATACAGTCACACTTTCCATGTCTCTGGATTACACTCATACAGTCACACTTTCCATGTCTCTGGATCACACTCATACAGTCACACTTTCCATGTATCTGTATCACACTCATACAGTCACACTTTCCATGTCTCTGTATCACACTCATACAATACACTTTCCATGTCTCTGTATCACACTCATACATCACACTTTCCATGTATCTGTATCACACTCATACAGTCACACTTTCCATGTCTCTGTATCACACTTTCCATGTGTCTGTATCACACTCATACATCACACTTTCCATGTGTCTGTATCACACTCATACAGTCACACTTTCCATGTCTCTGTATCACACTCATACATCACACTTTCCATGTATCTGTATCTTACTCATATTGTGGAATCACACTCATACATTAACACTTTTCATTTCTCTGTATCACACTAATCTAGTACACACTTTCCAGATTGTGGTATCACACTCATAGTCTCTCTTTTCATATCTCTGTATCACACTTATACCCTCTATATTTCCCAAATCTCTATTTTTAGGCTCAGTCTCACTAACCTTCAGTACTTGAGTAGTTTTTGTGTCTTTACTGCACAGTCTCTTCCTCCTTCTTGTGCCTCAGTGTACCCTGTATCCCCGTCTTCCTCAGTGGTTTTACTTCTTCCTGTCGTCCTCCTCTCTCTATATCTCTCTCCTCCCTGAGACTGCAGCAATCCTCTCCTCAGTCTGTCTCTTTAAGTTCTGTGTATGTCTCTCTGTTCATACTTTTCCCTTCCCGTCCCGCAGGATTTCAGGCAAACAAGGAATGAGAGAGAGGGGGGCTGAGTGCAGACTGCCACATACACACGTACACACACCTATAGAGACATCCAGCATCTGTACCGTCTGTTACATTAAATTTATCTCTGTAACCTGAGGTGCCCTGATGCTGTCCTTTCATGTCTGTATATCACATTCCACAGCAAAGTATCTGAGACATTTCATAGTTTACATTGCATAGGAATTCTGCACAACTGAGTGCTACAAATTCATGTCAAACACCAAAATGTGTAACTACCAGGAATATCGCCGGAGTTAACCTCGGCTTTCCTCTGCCTATGTATGGAGGAGCTTATATAACAAGCATGTATACATGTTCTGTTATCGCCATCACAGGACAGCAATGTGACCGGGTCCAGTGTTCCATTTTGGAATGTGTTCAGTTGCCGGGACTGTTAATACCTGGTGTGGAGGAATTACCAGCGCTAGGTGTCACATGTGTAAAACTATGAGTAGTTTGTGTGACCTCCTCAGGAGTAATGTCCTTGTTAAGTTTGGATCTCTGTGCGATGATGAGTTTGTGGATAGAACAGAAGTTACGGTACTCTTCGATCTTAGTTTCTAGTTGCTTTAAAGAGGAAACAGCAAGTTGTAGAGGTTAGCGTAGAATGAAAAAATGTTGCAATCTTTTTGGGGGTCATACATAAACCATTTGTGAAATTCTTTGATGGAGAAGATTCTGTGATGGGTGTGTTTGGTGCAGAGATTGGCCACCAGTGGGGAATCCACTTTGTCCTTACTGTCGTAGAATTTCTTTTGGAGCCAGCAGAGAGCTTTTGCAACTTTAGCTGACAAAATCTGGTTGAGTTGGCCCCTGAGAGTAAGGCTGGGTACACACTATCCAAAATTTCTCCCAATGCAATATCCTTAACGATTTTACAAACGATTTAAAAAAAAAAAAGTCCAATCAGTATGCCGATTCATGTGTAGAGACTAAACACATTTTACACAATGTGCTCTTCATCTGTCATAACCATTGGCTGAAAAGAAAGTGACTCTGCAGACTCCATGGAGATCTATGGACACTGGCGGCCCTGAGTGAGTACACACTGCAGAACTGGAACAGCATCATTCCATCGTTGAACAACATTTTAAAAATCAAATGAAATAATACGATGTGCTTTGGACCGATATTCTTCCTAATGCGATATCGGGCTGAACGCTCATTTATCATTTGATTGGCCCGATAATTAGCAGAAAACACTGTACAGTCTTGGCCAAAGGTTTTGAGAATGACACATATTATTTTTCACAAAGTCTGCTGCCTCAGTTTTTATGATGGCAATTTGCATATACTCCAGAATGTCATGAAGAGTCAATGTCCCTCTTTGCCATGACAATGAACTTTATCCCAAAAACAACATTTCCACTGCATTTCAGCCCTGCCACAAAAGGACCAGCTGACATCAGGTCAGTGATTCTCTCATTAACACAGGTGACAGTGTTGACGAGGACAATGCTGGAGATCCCTCTGTCATGCTGATTGAGGTAGAATAACAGACTGGAAGCTTTAAAAGGAGGGTGGTGCCTGAAATCATTGTTCTTACTCTGTTAACCATGGTTACCTGCAAGGAAATACGTGCAGTCATCATTGCTTTGCACAAAAAGGGCTTCACAGGCAAGGATAATGCTGTTAGTAAGATTGCACCTAAATCAACCATTTATCGGATCATCAAGAACTTCAAGGAGAGAGGTTCAATAGTTGTGAAGAAGGCTTCAGGGCACCAAAGAACGTCCAGCAAGTGTCAGGACCATCTCCTAAAGTTGATTCAGCTGCGGGATCGGGGCACCACCAGTGCAGAGCTTGCTCAGGAATGGCAGCAGGCATGTGTGAGTGCATCTGCACGCACAGTGAGGCAAAGACTTTAGGAGGATGGCCTGGTGTCAAGAAGGCCAGCAGAGAAGCCACTTCTCTCCATGAATAACATCAGCGACAGACTTATATTCCTCAAAAGGTACAGGGATTGGACTGCTGAGGACTGGGGTAAAGTCATCTTCTGTCGGATACTTACCCCCGATCGCGGCCGCTGCTCCGTGCTTCCGGCCAGGGACAGCTGCAATCATGTGATCTGGAGGCGGGGAATTTGAATCTCCCCTCCAATTTCTTCCTCGCTCTGACACACTAGCTGTGTCAGAGCAACGAGTTACTCCTCGGCGTCTGGCTTCCCTCCGTGTACTTGTGCTGCAATTGCTGTTTCTCCTGTGCATGACCTCTGCTTTGCTGACTATTTTCCTGCTTGCTCCTTCGTGTATCTGACCCGGCTGAACCTGTGTACCGACCCGGCTTTCCTAGACCTCTCTGCGGCTTGCTCCTAGGTGCATTCTCCGATGCTTCCGGGATTCCATCCGGTGACTCTCCCACCTGTGGCTGACTCAGCATGTCCGAACCGGAACCTCGCTGACCCGTTAGGACTTCTGCTTCATTGCTGCTATTTCAGATAACAGTTCCGTCCAGCCCTTCCACCTCTGAGTCTGTCCGCTGGATCTTCCGCCTCCTGTTCTCATCTATTACATCATGGGGCCGGCGGTCCTTCGGCAGCCAAATCTATCCCGCCTTGCTGCGGTTCTTGGTGAAGACCGGCAGGTCCGTTAGACTCCGCGCCCTGGGAAGGCCAGTGTCAACACTGACTAATAGGCGTCAGGGAGACGTAACAACTCGCTCTGATCCCACACACACCAGGATGGACAGATCCGGCAACCCTTCTGCCAGAGAACTTCTGGAGCATTTGGCCACGCGGGTGGAGGAGGAAGAGATAAATTATACCCAGTTGCTACAATTCCTTTTATGTCTGCTCGTCTGGATACCTTTCAGAATACACTCTCTGCTCAGGCGGCCACAACACCTCCACCGCTCTCACCTTCGCAGCCTTCCTCTTCCCAGAGTAGTTCTGTGGCTGCTGCACCTATGACCTCTCAGCTTCGGTTTCCGAACCCACCCAAGATTGACGGGGATCCCAAAGCTTTCCGCGAGTTTTTAAACCAATGTGCCATTCAGTTTGAATTGCAACCTGGCAACTTCCCTACTGAAAAAACCAAAGTGGCTTATATAATTTCCTTACGCCCCTTATGGGAGCACGATGACTCCAGTTTATATAATTGTGCCACCTTTCTCGAGACCTTCATGCGTATTTTCGATGAGCCTGGATGCGTATCCATCGCGGCCTCAGGTACTCTACGCCTTCGCCAGGGTACTCTTTCTCTAGCTCAATATGCTCTACAGTTCCGTACCCTGGCTGCTGAGTTCTGTTGGAACAACGAGGCCCATGTGGCCACTTTCTGGCAAGGTCTATCTGAGCGGATCAAGGATGAACTAGAAGGCTGAGAACTTCCCTCCTCACTGGAGGCATTGATTTCGTTATGTAAGCAGATTGACATGCGTTTTCAGGAACGTTCTCAGGAGAAAGAGATGTCCCGCCATTCGGGATTTCGTCTGGCACCCCACTTTTAGAGTCCCATGGTACCCATTGAGGAACCCATGCAAGTGGGTAGAGCTCGATTCTCTCAGGAGGAGAGGGAGAGACGCTTCAAAAATCATTTGGCCCTGGAATGCGGGGAACCTGGACAACTCCTAAGTAACTGCTCTAAACGGCCGGGAAATGACAGGGCCTAACCAACTCCGGAGAGAACAGGTTAGGTGTCTTCGCTTCCACTCGATCTGACTCCAGCTTTTCTATTCAAGCTCTCCTAAACTATGCTGACTGTGAAGATACGAGGTTCCCAAATCACTCGGACACGGTATTAGGGGAAAAATAGAAGGATGATTTATTCTGCAGAACAGGATTAAATACAGCACGGCCCCGTAACAATAGCAGGTCCAACAAATGAGGAAATCAGTTCAAATAAATCCAGTGAGATATGTTCCACAGCGCATCTCTGGCAGAGCATCACTTCTTGGCTAAAAGTTAGTCACACACGTCCAGCTCCCAGGGTAGCCAGGGTAGGTGGACAATAGGGAGCAAACAGAAATAACAATGATAGCTTAATTCACTCAACTCTTGAGTGTTCCCTGTCGAGGGGGAATTTAACCCCTGAAGTACTGTTCCAAGGAGATGTTATAGTTACATCACTGATACTTTTTGATGACAACATGACTAAAAAGTGCAGTTCAGGTATCAGATCAGACAGTGTGTGGTATAGATCACAGAGATCAGACAGTGTGTGGTATAGATCACACAGATCAGACAGTGTGTGGTATAGATCACACAGAGATCAGACAGTGTGTGGTATAGATCACACACAGATCAGACAGTGTGTGGTATAGATCACAGAGATCAGACAGTGAGTGGTATAGATCACAGAGATCAGACAGTGAGTGGTATAGATCACACAGAGATCAGACAGTGTGTGGTATAGATCACACACAGATCAGACAGTGTGTGGTATAGATCACACAGATCAGACAGTGTGTGGTATAGATCACACAGAGATCAGACAGTGTGTGGTATAGATCACACAGAGATCAGACAGTGTGTGGTATAGATCACACAGAGATCAGACAGTGTGTGGTATAGATCACACACAGAGATCAGACAATTGTGTGGTATAGATCACACAGAGATCAGACAGTGTGTGGTATAGATCACACAGAGATCAGACAGTGTGTGGTATAGATCACAGAGATCAGACAGTGAATGGTATAGATCACACACAGAGATCAGACAATTGTGTGGTATAGATCACACAGAGATCAGACAGTGAGTGGTATAGATCACACAGAGATCAGACAGTGTGTGGTATAGATCACAGAGATCAGACAGTGTGTGGTATAGATCACACAGAGATCAGACAGTGTGTGGTATAGATCACAGAGATCAGACAGTGTGTGGTATAGATCACACAGAGATCAGACAGTGTGTGGTATAGATCACAGAGATCAGACAGTGAATGGTATAGATCACACAGAGATCAGACAGTGAGTGGTATAGATCACACAGAGATCAGACAGTGTGTGGTATAGATCACACAGAGATCAGACAGTGTGTGGTTTAGATTACACAGAGATCAGACAGTGTGTGGTATAGATCACAGAGATCAGACAGTGTGTGGTATAGATCACAGAGATCAGACAGTGTGTGGTATAGATCACAGAGATCAGACAGTGAGTGGTATAGATCACACAGAGATCAGACAGTGTGTGGTATAGATCACACAGAGGTCAGACAGTGTGTGGTATAGATCACAGAGATCAGACAGTGTGTGGTATAGATCACACACAGAGATCAGACAGTGTGTGGTATAGATCACACACAGAGATCAGACAGTGTGTGGTATAGATCACACAGAGATCAGACAGTGTGTGGTATAGATCACACAGAGATCAGACAGTGTGTGGTATAGATCACACACAGAGATCAGACAGTGTGTGGTATAGATCACACAGAGATCAGACAGTGTGTGGTATAGATCACAGAGATCAGACAGTGTGTGGTATAGATCACAGAGATCAGACAGTGTGTGGTATAGATCACACAGAGATCAGACAGTGTGTGGTATAGATCACACAGAGATCAGACAGTGTGTGGTATAGATCACACACACAGAGATCAGACAGTGTGTGGTATAGATCACACACAGAGATCAGACAGTGTGTGGTATAGATCACACACAGAGATCAGACAGTGTGTGGTATAGATCACACACAGAGATCAGACAGTGTGTGGTATAGATCACACACAGAGATCAGACAGTGTGTGGTATAGATCACACAGATCAGACAGTGTGTGGTATAGATCACACAGAGATCAGACAGTGTGTGGTATAGATCACACAGAGATCAGACAGTGTGTGGTATAGATCACAGAGATCAGACAGTGTGTGGTATAGATCACAGAGATCAGACAGTGTGTGGTATAGATCACACAGAGATCAGACAGTGTGTGGTATAGATCACACAGAGATCAGACAGTGTGTGGTATAGATCACAGAGATCAGACAGTGTGTGGTATAGATCACACAGAGATCAGACAGTGTGTGGTATAGATCACAGAGATCAGACAGTGTGTGGTATAGATCACACAGAGATCAGACAGTGTGTGGTATAGATCACACAGATCAGACAGTGTGTGGTATAGATCACAGAGATCAGACAGTGTGTGGTATAGATCACACAGAGATCAGACAGTGTGTGGTATAGATCACACACACAGATCAGACAGTGTGTGGTATAGATCACACAGAGATCAGACAGTGTGTGGTATAGATCACAGAGATCAGACAGTGTGTGGTATAGATCACACAGAGATCAGACAGTGTGTGGTATAGATCACACAGAGATCAGACAGTGTGTGGTATAGATCACACAGAGATCAGACAGTGTGTGGTATAGATCACACAGAGATCAGACAGTGTGTGGTATAGATCACAGAGATCAGACAGTGTGTGGTATAGATCACACACACACAGATCAGACAGTGTGTGGTATAGATCACACAGATCAGACAGTGTGTGGTATAGATCACACAGATCAGACAGTGTGTGGTATAGATCACAGAGATCAGACAGTGTGTGGTATAGATCACACAGATCAGACAGTGTGTGGTATAGATCACACAGAGATCAGACAGTGTGTGGTATAGATCACACACAGAGATCAGACAGTGTGTGGTATAGATCACACACAGAGATCAGACAGTGTGTGGTATAGATCACACAGAGATCAGACAGTGTGTGGTATAGATCACAGAGATCAGACAGTGTGTGGTATAGATCACACAGAGATCAGACAGTGTGTGGTATAGATCACACAGATCAGACAGTGTGTGGTATAGATCACACAGAGATCAGACAGTGTGTGGTATAGATCACAGAGATCAGACAGTGTGTGGTATAGATCACACAGAGATCAGACAGTGTGTGGTATAGATCACACACACAGATCAGACAGTGTGTGGTATAGATCACAGAGATCAGACAGTGTGTGGTATAGATCACACAGAGATCAGACAGTGTGTGGTATAGATCACACAGAGATCAGACAGTGTGTGGTATAGATCACACAGAGATCAGACAGTGTGTGGTATAGATCACAGAGATCAGACAGTGTGTGGTATAGATCACACACACACAGATCAGACAGTGTGTGGTATAGATCACACAGATCAGACAGTGTGTGGTATAGATCACACAGATCAGACAGTGTGTGGTATAGATCACAGAGATCAGACAGTGTGTGGTATAGATCACACAGAGATCAGACAGTGTGTGGTATAGATCACAGAGATCAGACAGTGTGTGGTATAGATCACACAGAGATCAGACAGTGTGTGGTATAGATCACACAGAGATCAGACAGTGTGTGGTATAGATCACAGAGATCAGACAGTGTGTGGTATAGATCACAGAGATCAGACAGTGTGTGGTATAGATCACACAGATCAGACAGTGTGTGGTATAGATCACAGAGATCAGACAGTGTGTGGTATAGATCACACAGAGATCAGACAGTGTGTGGTATAGATCACACAGATCAGACAGTGTGTGGTATAGATCACACAGATCAGACAGTGTGTGGTATAGATCACACAGAGATCAGACAGTGTGTGGTATAGATCACACAGAGATCAGACAGTGTGTGGTATAGATCACAGAGATCAGACAGTGTGTGGTATAGATCACACAGATCAGACAGTGTGTGGTATAGATCACAGAGATCAGACAGTGTGTGGTATAGATCACACAGAGATCAGACAGTGTGTGGTATAGATCACACACAGAGATCAGACAGTGTGTGGTATAGATCACACAGAGATCAGACAGTGTGTGGTATAGATCACACAGAGATCAGACAGTGTGTGGTATAGATCACAGAGATCAGACAGTGTGTGGTATAGATCACACAGAGATCAGACAGTGTGTGGTATAGATCACACAGAGATCAGACAGTGTGTGGTATAGATCACAGAGATCAGACAGTGTGTGGTATAGATCACACAGAGATCAGACAGTGTGTGGTATAGATCACAGAGATCAGACAGTGTGTGGTATAGATCACACAGAGATCAGACAGTGTGTGGTATAGATCACAGAGATCAGACAGTGTGTGGTATAGATCACACAGAGATCAGACAGTGTGTGGTATAGATCACACAGATCAGACAGTGTGTGGTATAGATCACACAGAGATCAGACAGTGTGTGGTATAGATCACAGAGATCAGACAGTGTGTGGTATAGATCACACAGAGATCAGACAGTGTGTGGTATAGATCACACAGAGATCAGACAGTGTGTGGTATAGATCACACAGAGATCAGACAGTGTGTGGTATAGATCACAGAGATCAGACAGTGTGTGGTATAGATCACACACACACAGATCAGACAGTGTGTGGTATAGATCACACAGATCAGACAGTGTGTGGTATAGATCACACAGAGATCAGACAGTGTGTGGTTTAGATTACACAGAGATCAGACAGTGTGTGGTATAGATCACAGAGATCAGACAGTGTGTGGTATAGATCACAGAGATCAGACAGTGTGTGGTATAGATCACAGAGATCAGACAGTGAGTGGTATAGATCACACAGAGATCAGACAGTGTGTGGTATAGATCACACAGAGGTCAGACAGTGTGTGGTATAGATCACAGAGATCAGACAGTGTGTGGTATAGATCACACACAGAGATCAGACAGTGTGTGGTATAGATCACACACAGAGATCAGACAGTGTGTGGTATAGATCACACAGAGATCAGACAGTGTGTGGTATAGATCACACAGAGATCAGACAGTGTGTGGTATAGATCACACACAGAGATCAGACAGTGTGTGGTATAGATCACACAGAGATCAGACAGTGTGTGGTATAGATCACAGAGATCAGACAGTGTGTGGTATAGATCACAGAGATCAGACAGTGTGTGGTATAGATCACACAGAGATCAGACAGTGTGTGGTATAGATCACACAGAGATCAGACAGTGTGTGGTATAGATCACACACACAGAGATCAGACAGTGTGTGGTATAGATCACACACAGAGATCAGACAGTGTGTGGTATAGATCACACACAGAGATCAGACAGTGTGTGGTATAGATCACACACAGAGATCAGACAGTGTGTGGTATAGATCACACACAGAGATCAGACAGTGTGTGGTATAGATCACACAGATCAGACAGTGTGTGGTATAGATCACACAGAGATCAGACAGTGTGTGGTATAGATCACACAGAGATCAGACAGTGTGTGGTATAGATCACAGAGATCAGACAGTGTGTGGTATAGATCACAGAGATCAGACAGTGTGTGGTATAGATCACACAGAGATCAGACAGTGTGTGGTATAGATCACACAGAGATCAGACAGTGTGTGGTATAGATCACAGAGATCAGACAGTGTGTGGTATAGATCACACAGAGATCAGACAGTGTGTGGTATAGATCACAGAGATCAGACAGTGTGTGGTATAGATCACACAGAGATCAGACAGTGTGTGGTATAGATCACACAGATCAGACAGTGTGTGGTATAGATCACACAGAGATCAGACAGTGTGTGGTATAGATCACAGAGATCAGACAGTGTGTGGTATAGATCACACAGAGATCAGACAGTGTGTGGTATAGATCACACAGAGATCAGACAGTGTGTGGTATAGATCACAGAGATCAGACAGTGTGTGGTATAGATCACACACACACAGATCAGACAGTGTGTGGTATAGATCACACAGATCAGACAGTGTGTGGTATAGATCACACAGATCAGACAGTGTGTGGTATAGATCACAGAGATCAGACAGTGTGTGGTATAGATCACACAGATCAGACAGTGTGTGGTATAGATCACACAGAGATCAGACAGTGTGTGGTATAGATCACACACAGAGATCAGACAGTGTGTGGTATAGATCACACACAGAGATCAGACAGTGTGTGGTATAGATCACACAGAGATCAGACAGTGTGTGGTATAGATCACAGAGATCAGACAGTGTGTGGTATAGATCACACAGAGATCAGACAGTGTGTGGTATAGATCACACAGATCAGACAGTGTGTGGTATAGATCACACAGAGATCAGACAGTGTGTGGTATAGATCACAGAGATCAGACAGTGTGTGGTATAGATCACACAGAGATCAGACAGTGTGTGGTATAGATCACACACACAGATCAGACAGTGTGTGGTATAGATCACAGAGATCAGACAGTGTGTGGTATAGATCACACAAAGATCAGACAGTGTGTGGTATAGATCACACAGAGATCAGACAGTGTGTGGTATAGATCACACAGAGATCAGACAGTGTGTGGTATAGATCACAGAGATCAGACAGTGTGTGGTATAGATCACACACACACAGATCAGACAGTGTGTGGTATAGATCACACAGATCAGACAGTGTGTGGTATAGATCACACAGATCAGACAGTGTGTGGTATAGATCACAGAGATCAGACAGTGTGTGGTATAGATCACACAGAGATCAGACAGTGTGTGGTATAGATCACAGAGATCAGACAGTGTGTGGTATAGATCACACAGAGATCAGACAGTGTGTGGTATAGATCACACAGAGATCAGACAGTGTGTGGTATAGATCACAGAGATCAGACAGTGTGTGGTATAGATCACAGAGATCAGACAGTGTGTGGTATAGATCACACAGATCAGACAGTGTGTGGTATAGATCACAGAGATCAGACAGTGTGTGGTATAGATCACACAGAGATCAGACAGTGTGTGGTATAGATCACACAGATCAGACAGTGTGTGGTATAGATCACACAGATCAGACAGTGTGTGGTATAGATCACACAGAGATCAGACAGTGTGTGGTATAGATCACACAGAGATCAGACAGTGTGTGGTATAGATCACAGAGATCAGACAGTGTGTGGTATAGATCACACAGATCAGACAGTGTGTGGTATAGATCACAGAGATCAGACAGTGTGTGGTATAGATCACACAGAGATCAGACAGTGTGTGGTATAGATCACACACAGAGATCAGACAGTGTGTGGTATAGATCACACAGAGATCAGACAGTGTGTGGTATAGATCACACAGAGATCAGACAGTGTGTGGTATAGATCACAGAGATCAGACAGTGTGTGGTATAGATCACACAGAGATCAGACAGTGTGTGGTATAGATCACACAGAGATCAGACAGTGTGTGGTATAGATCACAGAGATCAGACAGTGTGTGGTATAGATCACACAGAGATCAGACAGTGTGTGGTATAGATCACAGAGATCAGACAGTGTGTGGTATAGATCACACAGAGATCAGACAGTGTGTGGTATAGATCACAGAGATCAGACAGTGTGTGGTATAGATCACACAGAGATCAGACAGTGTGTGGTATAGATCACACAGATCAGACAGTGTGTGGTATAGATCACACAGAGATCAGACAGTGTGTGGTATAGATCACAGAGATCAGACAGTGTGTGGTATAGATCACACAGAGATCAGACAGTGTGTGGTATAGATCACACAGAGATCAGACAGTGTGTGGTATAGATCACACAGAGATCAGACAGTGTGTGGTATAGATCACAGAGATCAGACAGTGTGTGGTATAGATCACACACATACAGATCAGACAGTGTGTGGTATAGATCACACAGATCAGACAGTGTGTGGTATAGATCACACAGATCAGACAGTGTGTGGTATAGATCACAGAGATCAGACAGTGTGTGGTATAGATCACACAGAGATCAGACAGTGTGTGGTATAGATCACAGAGATCAGACAGTGTGTGGTATAGATCACACAGAGATCAGACAGTGTGTGGTATAGATCACACAGAGATCAGACAGTGTGTGGTATAGATCACAGAGATCAGACAGTGTGTGGTATAGATCACAGAGATCAGACAGTGTGTGGTATAGATCACAGAGATCAGACAGTGTGTGGTATAGATCACACAGAGATCAGACAGTGTGTGGTATAGATCACACAGAGATCAGACAGTGTGTGGTATAGATCACACAGATCAGACAGTGTGTGGTATAGATCACACAGATCAGACAGTGTGTGGTATAGATCACACAGATCACACAGTGTGTGGTATAGATCACACAGAGATCAGACAGTGTGTGGTATAGATCACACAGAGATCAGACAGTGTGTGGTATAGATCACAGAGATCAGACAGTGTGTGGTATAGATCACACACACAGATCAGACAGTGTGTGGTATAGATCACACAGATCAGACAGTGTGTGGTATAGATCACACAGATCAGACAGTGTGTGGTATAGATCACAGAGATCAGACAGTGTGTGGTATAGATCACACAGAGATCAGACAGTGTGTGTATAGATCACAGAGATCAGACAGTGTGTGGTATAGATCACACAGAGATCAGACAGTGTGTGGTATAGATCACACAGAGATCAGACAGTGTGTGGTATAGATCACAGAGATCAGACAGTGTGTGGTATAGATCACAGAGATCAGACAGTGTGTGGTATAGATCACACAGATCAGACAGTGTGTGGTATAGATCACAGAGATCAGACAGTGTGTGGTATAGATCACACAGAGATCAGACAGTGTGTGGTATAGATCACACAGAGATCAGACAGTGTGTGGTATAGATCACACAGAGATCAGACAGTGTGTGGTATAGATCACACAGATCAGACAGTGTGTGGTATAGATCACACAGATCAGACAGTGTGTGGTATAGATCACAGAGATCAGACAGTGTGTGGTATAGATCACACAGAGATCAGACAGTGTGTGGTATAGATCACAGAGATCAGACAGTGTGTGGTATAGATCACACAGATCAGACAGTGTGTGGTATAGATCACAGAGATCAGACAGTGTGTGGTATAGATCACACAGAGATCAGACAGTGTGTGGTATAGATCACACAGAGATCAGACAGTGTGTGGTATAGATCACACAGAGATCAGACAGTGTGTGGTATAGATCACACAGAGATCAGACAGTGTGTGGTATAGATCACAGAGATCAGACAGTGTGTGGTATAGATCACACAGAGATCAGACAGTGTGTGGTATAGATCACACAGAGATCAGACAGTGTGTGGTATAGATCACAGAGATCAGACAGTGTGTGGTATAGATCACACAGAGATCAGACAGTGTGTGGTATAGATCACAGAGATCAGACAGTGTGTGGTATAGATCACACAGAGATCAGACAGTGTGTGGTATAGATCACAGGATCAGACAGTGTGTGGTATAGATCACACAGAGATCAGACAGTGTGTGGTATAGATCACACAGATCAGACAGTGTGTGGTATAGATCACACAGAGATCAGACAGTGTGTGGTATAGATCACAGAGATCAGACAGTGTGTGGTATAGATCACACAGAGATCAGACAGTGTGTGGTATAGATCACACAGAGATCAGACAGTGTGTGGTATAGATCACACAGAGATCAGACAGTGTGTGGTATAGATCACACAGAGATCAGACAGTGTGTGGTATAGATCACAGAGATCAGACAGTGTGTGGTATAGATCACACACAGATCAGACAGTGTGTGGTATAGATCACACAGATCAGACAGTGTGTGGTATAGATCACACAGATCAGACAGTGTGTGGTATAGATCACAGAGATCAGACAGTGTGTGGTATAGATCACACAGAGATCAGACAGTGTGTGGTATAGATCACAGAGATCAGACAGTGTGTGGTATAGATCACACAGAGATCAGACAGTGTGTGGTATAGATCACACAGAGATCAGACAGTGTGTGGTATAGATCACAGAGATCAGACAGTGTGTGGTATAGATCACAGAGATCAGACAGTGTGTGGTATAGATCACAGAGATCAGACAGTGTGTGGTATAGATCACACAGAGATCAGACAGTGTGTGGTATAGATCACACAGAGATCAGACAGTGTGTGGTATAGATCACACAGATCAGACAGTGTGTGGTATAGATCACACAGATCAGACAGTGTGTGGTATAGATCACACAGATCACACAGTGTGTGGTATAGATCACACAGAGATCAGACAGTGTGTGGTATAGATCACAGAGATCAGACAGTGTGTGGTATAGATCACACAGAGATCAGACAGTGTGTGGTATAGATCACACAGAGATCAGACAGTGTGTGGTATAGATCACACAGAGATCAGACAGTGTGTGGTATAGATCACACAGAGATCAGACAGTGTGTGGTATAGATCACACAGATCAGACAGTGTGTGGTATAGATCACACAGAGATCAGACAGTGTGTGGTATAGATCACACAGAGATCAGACAGTGTGTGGTATAGATCACACAGAGATCAGACAGTGTGTGGTATAGATCACAGAGATCAGACAGTGTGTGGTATAGATCACAGAGATCAGACAGTGTGTGGTATAGATCACACAGAGATCAGACAGTGTGTGGTATAGATCACACAGAGATCAGACAGTGTGTGGTATAGATCACAGAGATCAGACAGTGTGTGGTATAGATCACACAGAGATCAGACAGTGTGTGGTATAGATCACAGAGATCAGACAGTGTGTGGTATAGATCACACAGAGATCAGACAGTGTGTGGTATAGATCACACAGATCAGACAGTGTGTGGTATAGATCACACAGAGATCAGACAGTGTGTGGTATAGATCACAGAGATCAGACAGTGTGTGGTATAGATCACACAGATCAGACAGTGTGTGGTATAGATCACACAGATCAGACAGTGTGTGGTATAGATCACACAGAGATCAGACAGTGTGTGGTATAGATCACACAGAGATCAGACAGTGTGTGGTATAGATCACACAGAGATCAGACAGTGTGTGGTATAGATCACACAGAGATCAGACAGTGTGTGGTATAGATCACACAGAGATCAGACAGTGTGTGGTATAGATCACACAGAGATCAGACAGTGTGTGGTATAGATCACACAGAGATCAGACAGTGTGTGGTATAGATCACACAGAGATCAGACAGTGTGTGGTATAGATCACACAGAGATCAGACAGTGTGTGGTATAGATCACACAGAGATCAGACAGTGTGTGGTATAGATCACAGAGATCAGACAGTGTGTGGTATAGATCACACAGAGATCAGACAGTGTGTGGTATAGATCACACCAAGATCAGACAGTGTGTGGTATAGATCACACAGATCAGACAGTGTGTGGTATAGATCACACAGATCAGACAGTGTGTGGTATAGATCACACAGATCAGACAGTGTGTGGTATAGATCACACAGATCAGACAGTGTGTGGTATAGATCACACAGAGATCAGACAGTGTGTGGTATAGATCACACAGAGATCAGACAGTGTGTGGTATAGATCACACAGAGATCAGACAGTGTGTGGTATAGATCACAGAGATCAGACAGTGTGTGGTATAGATCACACAGAGATCAGACAGTGTGTGGTATAGATCACACAGATCAGACAGTGTGTGGTATAGATCACACAGATCAGACAGTGTGTGGTATAGATCACACACACACAGATCAGACAGTGTGTGGTATAGATCACACACAGATCAGACAGTGTGTGGTATAGATCACACAGAGATCAGACAGTGTGTGGTATAGATCACACAGAGATCAGACAGTGTGTGGTATAGATCACAGAGATCAGACAGTGTGTGGTATAGATCACACACAGATCAGACAGTGTGTGGTATAGATCACACAGAGATCAGACAGTGTGTGGTATAGATCACAGAGATCAGACAGTGTGTGGTATAGATCACACAGAGATCAGACAGTGTGTGGTATAGATCACACAGAGATCAGACAGTGTGTGGTATAGATCACACAGAGATCAGACAGTGTGTGGTATAGATCACACAGAGATCAGACAGTGTGTGGTATAGATCACAGAGATCAGACAGTGTGTGGTATAGATCACACACACACAGATCAGACAGTGTGTGGTATAGATCACACAGATCAGACAGTGTGTGGTATAGATCACACAGAGATCAGACAGTGTGTGGTATAGATCACACAGAGATCAGACAGTGTGTGGTATAGATCACACAGAGATCAGACAGTGTGTGGTATAGATCACACAGAGATCAGACAGTGTGTGGTATAGATCACACAGAGATCAGACAGTGTGTGGTATAGATCACACAGAGATCAGACAGTGTGTGGTATAGATCACACAGAGATCAGACAGTGTGTGGTATAGATCACACAGAGATCAGACAGTGTGTGGTATAGATCACACAGAGATCAGACAGTGTGTGGTATAGATCACACAGAGATCAGACAGTGTGTGGTATAGATCACACAGAGATCAGACAGTGTGTGGTATAGATCACACAGAGATCAGACAGTGTGTGGTATAGATCACAGAGATCAGACAGTGTGTGGTATAGATCACACAGAGATCAGACAGTGTGTGGTATAGATCACAGAGATCAGACAGTGTGTGGTATAGATCACACAGAGATCAGACAGTGTGTGGTATAGATCACAGAGATCAGACAGTGTGTGGTATAGATCACACAGAGATCAGACAGTGTGTGGTATAGATCACACAGATCAGACAGTGTGTGGTATAGATCACACAGAGATCAGACAGTGTGTGGTATAGATCACCAGAGATCAGACAGTGTGTGGTATAGATCACACAGATCAGACAGTGTGTGGTATAGATCACACAGATCAGACAGTGTGTGGTATAGATCACACAGATCAGACAGTGTGTGGTATAGATCACACAGAGATCAGACAGTGTGTGGTATAGATCACACAGAGATCAGACAGTGTGTGGTATAGATCACACAGAGATCAGACAGTGTGTGGTATAGATCACACAGAGATCAGACAGTGTGTGGTATAGATCACACAGAGATCAGACAGTGTGTGGTATAGATCACACAGATCAGACAGTGTGTGGTATAGATCACACAGAGATCAGACAGTGTGTGGTATAGATCACACAGAGATCAGACAGTGTGTGGTATAGATCACACAGAGATCAGACAGTGTGTGGTATAGATCACACAGAGATCAGACAGTGTGTGGTATAGATCACAGAGATCAGACAGTGTGTGGTATAGATCACACCACACAGATCAGACAGTGTGTGGTATAGATCACACAGATCAGACAGTGTGTGGTATAGATCACACAGATCAGACAGTGTGTGGTATAGATCACAGAGATCAGACAGTGTGTGGTATAGATCACACAGATCAGACAGTGTGTGGTATAGATCACACAGAGATCAGACAGTGTGTGGTATAGATCACACACAGAGATCAGACAGTGTGTGGTATAGATCACACAGAGATCAGACAGTGTGTGGTATAGATCACAGAGATCAGACAGTGTGTGGTATAGATCACACAGAGATCAGACAGTGTGTGGTATAGATCACACAGATCAGACAGTGTGTGGTATAGATCACACAGATCAGACAGTGTGTGGTATAGATCACACACACACAGATCAGACAGTGTGTGGTATAGATCACACACACACAGATCAGACAGTGTGTGGTATAGATCACACAGAGATCAGACAGTGTGTGGTATAGATCACACAGAGATCAGACAGTGTGTGGTATAGATCACAGAGATCAGACAGTGTGTGGTATAGATCACACACAGATCAGACAGTGTGTGGTATAGATCACACAGAGATCAGACAGTGTGTGGTATAGATCACAGAGATCAGACAGTGTGTGGTATAGATCACACAGAGATCAGACAGTGTGTGGTATAGATCACACAGAGATCAGACAGTGTGTGGTATAGATCACACAGAGATCAGACAGTGTGTGGTATAGATCACAGAGATCAGACAGTGTGTGGTATAGATCACACACACAGATCAGACAGTGTGTGGTATAGATCACACAGATCAGACAGTGTGTGGTATAGATCACACAGAGATCAGACAGTGTGTGGTATAGATCACACAGAGATCAGACAGTGTGTGGTATAGATCACACAGAGATCAGACAGTGTGTGGTATAGATCACACAGAGATCAGACAGTGTGTGGTATAGATCACACAGAGATCAGACAGTGTGTGGTATAGATCACACAGAGATCAGACAGTGTGTGGTATAGATCACACAGAGATCAGACAGTGTGTGGTATAGATCACAGAGATCAGACAGTGTGTGGTATAGATCACACAGAGATCAGACAGTGTGTGGTATAGATCACACAGAGATCAGACAGTGTGTGGTATAGATCACAGAGATCAGACAGTGTGTGGTATAGATCACAGAGATCAGACAGTGTGTGGTATAGATCACACAGAGATCAGACAGTGTGTGGTATAGATCACAGAGATCAGACAGTGTGTGGTATAGATCACACAGAGATCAGACAGTGTGTGGTATAGATCACACAGAGATCAGACAGTGTGTGGTATAGATCACACAGAGATCAGACAGTGTGTGGTATAGATCACACACAGAGATCAGACAGTGTGTGGTATAGATCACACAGATCAGACAGTGTGGTATAGATCACCACAGAGATCAGACAGTGTGTGGTATAGATCACACAGATCAGACAGTGTGTGGTATAGATCACACAGAGATCAGACAGTGTGTGGTATAGATCACACAGAGATCAGACAGTGTGTGGTATAGATCACACAGAGATCAGACAGTGTGTGGTATAGATCACAGAGATCAGACAGTGTGTGGTATAGATCACACACACACAGATCAGACAGTGTGTGGTATAGATCACACAGATCAGACAGTGTGTGGTATAGATCACACAGAGATCAGACAGTGTGTGGTATAGATCACAGAGATCAGACAGTGTGTGGTATAGATCACACAGAGATCAGACAGTGTGTGTATAGATCACAGAGATCAGACAGTGTGTGGTATAGATCACACAGAGATCAGACAGTGTGTGGTATAGATCACACAGAGATCAGACAGTGTGTGGTATAGATCACAGAGATCAGACAGTGTGTGGTATAGATCACAGAGATCAGACAGTGTGTGGTATAGATCACACAGATCAGACAGTGTGTGGTATAGATCACAGAGATCAGACAGTGTGTGGTATAGATCACACAGAGATCAGACAGTGTGTGGTATAGATCACACAGAGATCAGACAGTGTGTGGTATAGATCACACAGAGATCAGACAGTGTGTGGTATAGATCACACAGATCAGACAGTGTGTGGTATAGATCACACAGATCAGACAGTGTGTGGTATAGATCACACAGAGATCAGACAGTGTGTGGTATAGATCACACAGAGATCAGACAGTGTGTGGTATAGATCACAGAGATCAGACAGTGTGTGGTATAGATCACACAGATCAGACAGTGTGTGGTATAGATCACAGAGATCAGACAGTGTGTGGTATAGATCACACAGAGATCAGACAGTGTGTGGTATAGATCACACAGAGATCAGACAGTGTGTGGTATAGATCACACAGAGATCAGACAGTGTGTGGTATAGATCACACAGAGATCAGACAGTGTGTGGTATAGATCACAGAGATCAGACAGTGTGTGGTATAGATCACACAGAGATCAGGACAGTGTGTGGTATAGATCACACAGAGATCAGACAGTGTGTGGTATAGATCACAGAGATCAGACAGTGTGTGGTATAGATCACACAGAGATCAGACAGTGTGTGGTATAGATCACAGAGATCAGACAGTGTGTGGTATAGATGACACAGAGATCAGACAGTGTGTGGTATAGATCACAGGGATCAGACAGTGTGTGGTATAGATCACACAGAGATCAGACAGTGTGTGGTATAGATCACACAGATCAGACAGTGTGTGGTATAGATCACACAGAGATCAGACAGTGTGTGGTATAGATCACAGAGATCAGACAGTGTGTGGTATAGATCACACAGAGATCAGACAGTGTGTGGTATAGAATCACACAGAGATCAGACAGTGTGTGGTATAGATCACACAGAGATCAGACAGTGTGTGGTATAGATCACACAGAGATCAGACAGTGTGTGGTATAGATCACAGAGATCAGACAGTGTGTGGTATAGATCACACACACACAGATCAGACAGTGTGTGGTATAGATCACACAGATCAGACAGTGTGTGGTATAGATCACACAGATCAGACAGTGTGTGGTATAGATCACAGAGATCAGACAGTGTGTGGTATAGATCACACAGAGATCAGACAGTGTGTGGTATAGATCACAGAGATCAGACAGTGTGTGGTATAGATCACACAGAGATCAGACAGTGTGTGGTATAGATCACACAGAGATCAGACAGTGTGTGGTATAGATCACAGAGATCAGACAGTGTGTGGTATAGATCACAGAGATCAGACAGTGTGTGGTATAGATCACAGAGATCAGACAGTGTGTGGTATAGATCACACAGAGATCAGGACAGTGTGTGGTATAGATCACACAGAGATCAGACAGTGTGTGGTATAGATCACACAGATCAGACAGTGTGTGGTATAGATCACACAGATCAGACAGTGTGTGGTATAGATCACACAGATCACACAGTGTGTGGTATAGATCACACAGAGATCAGACAGTGTGTGGTATAGATCACAGAGATCAGACAGTGTGTGGTATAGATCACACAGATCAGACAGTGTGTGGTATAGATCACACAGAGATCAGACAG